>JASAOE010000064.1:0-25000 GCA_029964075.1 Patiria pectinifera
CTTTGTACACAACCGCTGAAGTAGCGTCATGTTGCAACATTCTTTCCTTTTCATTAATACAAAGTGCACATGAAGTTGGAGCAACCAATTCATCGACCCTGATAGTTTGATAAACCCTTGTAAAGGTCACGTTCGTGCTGGCTGAATGGAAGCTATAATGCACATGTGTCGATAGGTTTGGGGACGGTGTACCCATGACTCACACTTGGTTTGCACGCAATCCATTTACGCCCTACAACTTTGAATTTTCTTTGGATAAGCCCTTCTCTCTGATTACAGAGATTAATTGCCCAGAATTAATTGCTATTTGGAAAGGAACCCGTCACTGTTTGTATATGGTGTAAATCGAGGATTTCCTATTGTTCCTCTTTGAGGTATATACTCGCAACAGCTCCCATTAGTTTTGTACACGTTTTTCAATCGAGGACGTCCTCGATTGGACTCCTGTCCTCAATTAGAAAAGGCTGTTTTGCATGCGTGTACGTGTCCTCAATTTACACCATTAAACATAAACACCGGCACACACATGGGCGTCGCGAGGGGGCGGGGGCGGGGGCGCTATCCCCCCCCCCGGAAAAGCACCCCAAAAAAAGAAGAAAAAAAAGAGAAAAAGCAAAAGAAAAAGAGGCGCGAAGTCATATTGGTGATGTGAATTTAATGGGGGGGGGGGGCAAAATGTCCCTGCCCCCTAGCTCTAAAACTGAAAAATCGAGAAAATGTTGAGCAATACTAGAATTTTTGGGAAAAAATGTTTTGCCCCCTTTAGAAAAAAACCTGGCGACGCCCACGGGCACACAGCAAAACACACAAATCCGCCCCCCCCCCCTCTCCTTTCGACTCGAAACTGGGGAGTTTTAACATTGGCTTTCTAGCGCCCATCACTGTCCTTTTCTTGAATCTATTCTTTGAGTGCTGAATGTTAACACATAGCAACCAGTGTCCGTCACTCCGCCCCGATCTATTTTTAAAATTTGAGAGCAGCATAATATTCAGCTGACTAAACCGTCCAATCCAATCCCAAGGTAAATTTGTTGCGATTGGAGAACGTGGACAAATTAAAATAGGTATATGAAATCCACTTCAGTATACTGGCATGACACAACTACGTTTCCTACCTCCATGTTCAAACCAATGAGTTTCACAACCATGGTTTCACAAGGGATCGAATTTCATGCACTGAACGAATATGCGCGATGGACAAAGATGGAGACCGGATGAACAGACATGATAATCTACCATTTCTTACCTCCATGTTAATTTCTACCTTCTCAAAGGAACTTTGTGAAATGGACTTACCCCCTTGCCCGCTCACGAGAGCAGTCAGAAGAAGTACACCAACCAGACAGTAATATCCAACAGCCATTTTTATCCCACTAGTGCGGTTGAACTTTCAAAGCCTCGGCAAAACAAGTTGTGCCAGTACGTACCAGTCGACTTTGTTCACCGAAAGAATACGAGTTCTGCTGCGTCACCACTGCAGTACTGCACAGTGCACTATACCTGACTACCTCGTGGGATGGGAAAGTGAAACACGAAATCGTCCCAGGACCCAGGATTATTGATTGCGTCATCAAAAACCCACAGGGGAGTCGCAGTAGACAAAACATTCCTTGAAAGGAAATTTGAATAAGAATGTTTGCCTATGCACAGTTTCTTTTGACGAAGTCTGGGAATTATGGTTTTATGTTTCTCCAGTCATCCGAAGGCTGAGCTTTAGCAACACTTTTACCCCGGGGGTTTCACGTGAAAGATCCCACAGTCGTATATATATATTTTACACAAAATAAATAGTGTGTTCGGAGCGCGGTAGGTTATTACGGGCATGCTTTGTATGTCGTTCGTTCTATGGTAATACTTAAAGGAATGTACAACATTTGCGTTTGATGTAATTTTCAGAAATAAATGGATTTGGAGGGATATAGTATGTTAAAGCAAATATTGTTACACTGGACAAACCAAGAAACCAATCGCGTTTTTGTAGTCTGGTTCCCTGACCCACGTACGATGAAACAAAGCAATTTATAGACGTTGGGGAATTAGAATGTCAGAGAATCAGTCTAGCATGCTTGTACCCCTTCACATCTATATTCGTTGTTATTGTGTACACTGTTAAATTGTGTTATTGTTTTTGTTGTTCAACCTCTTGGTATTAATTACTAGTACATTATTTCATATCTTATTTGTTTTGACATACCTAATTTATTTTGAAGAATCGTTTTTATATTTTTGCATTGTACCATGAAGTGGAATAAAGTAAAGTAAAGTAAAGTAAAGTACATGACTTGGGTGTAATCGATTGCAAAGAAAATGCTGAATAACTAAATATGAACAATTAGGAGCAGTTTTTGAGGGGGAAAAAACAGTTTTCGTCAACGCTGGTCTGCCGACGCGCGCGCATGAAAAAACAAACCGACAGGATAATAAACTTTGTGCACATAACTATTATGAAACGCATGCACTTCATACGTGCGCTTTACGCATGCGTACTGCGCGCCATACGCGCACGTGAAATGGCACCTGCATGACCGTCTAACTACCGCATGTGTATACATAATGGAGTGCATAGCAATTAAGTACCGCGAGCTATCCAGTAAAAAAGAAATGAAAAAAAAACCCACATAATTATTGCAGAATCACAATCCTCATTTTAATAATGTGCTCTCAATTTTGACAATCGTGGTACTGGCAGAAGGGCAAATAAGCTTTAACTGCAAAATTAACTGTTATGCCATATTGTAAAACACGAAAGTAAATCCCATTTGTCATTTGATTGGAGGATTGTAGGTCACGCGGCATTTGGTTCCATTCACCGTGCATTTTCGTCCCATCCCTTTTGATCCATTGCACGCCGCGAGCACTCAAAGACGCGCAGTGACCCGGCACTATGCGTTATAACAGTTCAAAACTTGCCTTTGAATTGTTGATACAGTTGCCGTGATGATTTTTCCCCATTATTTTAGGAACTTACAATGTTAAATTTCATTATCGTCAATGATTTGAATTTTAAACCTTTGTTGGCCCTGAACAATGAGCTAGAAAACAAAAGTAGTGAATATGATACAATTTTGTGAGTTTTGTTTGTTCTTAAAGTTTTATCCTCCAATCGAATGACAAAGATCTACTTGGATGTTGTATAAAGCAAATAATGAATGTTTTGCATTCGTGCAATGGTGATGATATTTTCATTCGTTGTAAGATGGAATGTTCTATTCAGCTCCAACCATGAAAATATTCTCACCATTGCACTCATAAACACACATTATTTGTATAATAGTGCACTTTCGTCTGAGGAAACAAGATTCACATCTTTTACTAGGTGTATTACAAACGTCTGGATCTCAGAAGATCCATATTATGTCTTGCATTTACAATGTTGAAATAAAATACGGCTTTCGAGATGTGTTACCTTGTCTATACGTATCTCCAGCAATAGTAAAACCATTGAGTTTTGAGCAACACTAGTACTGTCAACATTAGACTGGCGCCGCATAAGACGCATGTCATGTTGGAAGTTCACTGTTTGATACCAGGGGACACTGGTTGGACATCCATATTATGGCAATCCTACAGTCATGTTTGAGGGATTTTTCTTTTTAATAATTGAAAAGCAGCGTATTTACAGAATGAAGACTAGCGCTCAAAGGCTTGATTAAAAAAAGGGGAAAAAAGGAAATATCCCTAAATTCCTTTGCAAGGCAGCTACTATTACACAACAACAGCATTTTTTTTAAGCGTACTAATTTTGAGGGATCATACTCTACTTTTTTAATTATCATTCCGAATATTTGTACTAATTTGTGAAAAACGCAATTTCAAGCCAACAAGAGTACATATATCTCTCGACAGTGGTCTTTCAACCCGGAAAACAGAAAGTTATAACTCCTTTTACAACAAACTAGAATACAACTATTATTCTGCACGATGTTATATTTTTAAAACTGTTTCATAATGATATGTGAATATGTAGCTGAAGCGCATCAGTATTTTACCTCCCTTTGTACTACATCATGCGAGGTTTAAGCTATATATTTTTTTCACAAACGTATGCAGTGAATGTTTCCAGCCTACATATATATTCCACTCCTTTAGTAAAACTAGTTGCACAGCGTGAGTCAAATTGAACTTGACCGAGATTTATGATTTAAAAACAAAACAACAACTGACACTCAAAACCCAAGTGAAGCACATATTTAACAAGCATTCTTTTTTGCTTACATGTATCTGAAAAAAAACCCGAAACAAATTGATCATTCCTAAGAAAGGTTGTGCCTGTTTTACTGAGAGCACTTATGTTTGTAGCTGTCCATGAAATGTTAATGCTTGACTGAATCTAAACATCTGAGTAAAAAGCAAAGGGTATAAATACTTACTTTACATTTGTTTGTTCAAATATTCCGTGGACAGCTTGGCAAAATGAGTACCTTTATTAAAATAGACATAACTCCTCTAGGAATGATCAATTTGTTTCATTCTTTTTTTCTAATAAGCAGGAGAGAGTGTTTGTTAAATATATGCTTTACTGAACTTTTGAGTGTCATTTGTTTGTTTTGAAAAACATCACCAATCCCGGTCAACTTCTTTTTGACTCACCCTGCTTTCCTCGCTTGGTTGGCAAACTGCATTTTTGCCAACACGTGTTGAAAAACTATGGAAGGTCCAATACTGCAAAAATGAAGATGAAGTTATTACAGATAACCAAAACATTTTTTGATACTTGGAAATACAACATTGCCAACAAACCCACAACATAATTTCTACACATGCCCTTTGACTACGAATTGAAGGCGTTATGAGGACGTTTTCTGGAAAAATAATGGCCAACCCCAGCTTCAATTTATGTGCCTTGTGGCAGTCCATATAAAATGGCGCCAATTTTTACGAGCAAAAGAAAGGTGTATACAAAAATGGAAATCTAAACATCCGTTAAACATACCGTAGAGATTATTAAAAAAAGAAATTTAACCAAGACAAAGGACCAAAGTTTCTTCTACGTGTACATGCTATATGCGTTTCTTATTAAAATTGCGAATAGCGCCAAATCCTTCAAAACGACATTCAAGTAGCTTAACAATCATTCTAAAAGAAAAAAATAATAATTCAAAACGTGAAGAACCTTTCACATCTACATACTGTTACAATACTAGAAAAATGTAAGTAATATCGATACAATCACATTAGCATTAAAACCTAAGAGCAAAAGTACACCAGCACAAGATACATGTAAATTGAAAAAAAATGGCGTATGAGGGACTTATACATTAAAATATACAATATGTGTAATGAATGATATAAAGACAATAAAAATGTAAGAAGGTGACAAGTATACAATAACAAGACCATTATGGGCAGACAAAAACCAACCAAAACCTGATACTAAACGACGACCTATCAACAGACCCATAACAAAAAGACTGATGACAGTTCGGGAACAAAAATAAATGTATGGTTCTATTAAACCCAAGAACAAAACAATTAAATAGAAAGCAAAGTCGTGCATAAATTCACACAAAACCAATACAGCAATAAGAATCATAAAACTAACCAACCGCCCAATACAGAAATAATTAGAAAGAAAGAAACAGAAAGACAAACCTATCGATAGACCAGCAACAAGGGCGGATCCAGGGGGGGCCAAAGGGGGCCATGCCCCCCCCCCCAAAAAAAAAAGAAACCATTTTTTTTTTATGCGACATCGCAATAAAGGCAGGCAATGAGTACACCACCATCTTTTCCTCAAAAAAACATTGGTTAAAGTGGTCAGAAATTGCCTCAGATCGCACCACAGGGCATCTAGAATCAAAAATAAATTTCGGGGCCCTTAAACGGGCCCCGAACCCCACGCCGTAATTTTTTTGACCCACTTTTTTGGGGGACCAAAAAAATGTTTTGCCCCCCACCCCGAAAAATTGTGTTCTGGATCCGCCCTTGACCAGCAAAAACATACAGAAACCGACTAGAGCAAACACCCAAACAGCAACAACAACAAACAACAACAAAAAACAACCAACCAAACAACCAAACCAAACAGCCAACCAAAAACAACCAACCAAACAACCAAACCAAACAGCCAACCAAAACAACCAAACCAAACAGCCAACCAAACAACACCAACACCCCATACCTTAGGAAGATACTTTGTAGTCAATTATTTTGACAGGATGCACCCTTATAGGCTGTCACAGCGATCCCCTAGGCGATCCTAGCTCACGTATGAGGCCATTTTATGAATAAGCAAAGTATTTACAGAATGACGACTAGCACTCCAAAGGCTCGATTAAAAAAGAAAAAAAAGTATTCCAAAATTCCTTTGCAAGGTAGCTACTTACACAACAACAACATTTTTTTCTGACCATTTATACTAATTCATGTTAATTGCATTTTCAAGCCAAAAAGGCCACATGTGTCTACCTTTCAAAATTGTTCTTTTAACCTGGAAATCAGAAAGTTATCAACTCCTTTCACAACAAACTGGAATAAAAATATAATTCTCAGCGATGTTATAATTATGTTTGTAAAACCTTTTTATAATTAAAAGCGCGTGGATATGTAGCTGAAGCGCAACACCATTTTACACACTTTACTAATAACATGCGAGAATTAATGCCATTTCTGTTTTTCACAAACGTATATGTAGTGAATTTTCTAGCCTACTATACAACACACCATTTTACTAAAACTACATATTGTAGTGCTTATATACCCAAAAAAAGGAAATGCTTAAATCAGCGTAAATAACATACTGTGGAGATAGGTAAAAAATGAAAATTAACAAATCAGAAAAGCTTCTTCTACATACTATACTTTGTGTGTCTATTAAAATTACAACAAATGTTCCTTTAGATAGACACCTTGCAGTAAGTTGTCATTAGGGAGACATTTTTGAGTGACTTTTAACTCCCATATAAGCTAGTCCTTTGTTTCATACACTTTCATTTTATAATTTTCAGCAAGTACCAACCGATCCTCCTCGGTAACAGCGATACCGCTCACGGGAGGTGAAATATCCAGGATCGAACAACCTAAGAAGTTGGCATAGGGGCTGTACTGGTGAATATGGACCTTAGACTCACCATCTATCAACAATGCCACGTAGATGGTATCGCGTTTATCACGACACATACCGACACAGCCTACCTGCTTACCTTCAGGAACGCCCTCTACGGTGGGATGTATGGTAACAACAGCGTCCCCTCTGCTGTCAATCCCCTCGATGACAGCCGGGCTCCTTGCAGCTACCAGCATTCGCCCATGGCTGGTAGAAGTCAGGAAGTCTGGTTTGATGCTAATGGGTAGTTGGTGGATGACCTTGCCATCTGACGAGTCGTTTACCAAGACTCCCTGCCAGCTAGTATACCCGATAACGAGCAGCTTATCCTTGTAGTGTGCAATGCTGGTGGGCTGACCGAGAGTAGTGTCGGAGCCATCCTGTTTGATGGTGCTGGGGAGATTAAAGTGAGACTTGGGCGAAGACGAATTTAGATCGTAGAGGCGAACATAGGAAGAATCCACTGAGACGAAAGCGTTATCAGTAAACATGGCGAATCTCTCCCCTGTAAATAAAAATGTTTTACAAAAATCACTTGTGGCAGACAGATCAAAATCATCAGAAGTACAAGCAGACAAAGCGCTTTTTGGGTTCGTTTCAGTTAGTTTTTGTGTTTACTGGAGTGTCATGGCTTAGCGGTTAAGAGCACCGGACTCATGTTCTGGTGTTTCAGAGGCAACAGTGACGTGGGTTCGAGCCCGGGCCTAGACACTTGTGCCCTTAAGCAAGGCACTTAACCATTATTGCTTCGTCCTTCGGATGGGACGTTAGGAGGTCCCGTGTGTTGTATAAGGCCTAACGCACCTAAAAGAACCCAATAACACATATCGCTATAAGAGAAGGGGTTTGCCCCTGGTGTTTCTGGCCTCCTAGTTATACTCCCTTGTGGAAGTCCTTAGGAGAAGAACCAACCAAGTAAGTACAAAGTACTATATTCAAAAAAATAATGCTTAATGCTAGCCTACTCGCACTTCTTTTTTTATATCGAACAAATAAATGATAATGGTATTTTTGTTTTGTGTCGCAGAGATGTACATTAAAGTTTTGTCCTTCACGTCACCGACGTGCTCGATTTCTCATCAATCGTTATGGACATTCAGCATTATTATGCAGTACGAAATAATGTGTGTTACCAACTTGAAGTTAAACCCATTACCTGATGCGCTCTGCCCAGTTTGTGATGAGTTGGTTGTGTCCCAAACAAAGAGCCCTGCGTCTGTCCTTCCCAGTACTTTACTGCCTGATATAAACGCACAGAAATTCCTCACCGGATGATAACCTGAGGACATGTCTTTCTCCCACTTCCATGTCGCACCAACAACTATTTCCCCCAGCCCAGTATCATCGCTGCTCTTGAACTCAATCTTCGGATAGCCGGGATGAAGGTTAGCTGGACTCTCCTCAAGGAGGTTTTGCAGGTCGCTGTCAATCACAGAGTGAAGGTTGAGGAAGTCGACGTCAGAGGCAGACTTGACTACGTCACTGGCGGTAGACAACGCATGACCTAGGCGCTGTATCTGCGCGTCTGTCATCTTAGCCAACTCCATGATTACTCGTTGTCTCAGATCGTAGGTGCTTTGAATCTGTGATAACAGCTTGTCTTTACTGGCAGCAGCTTTGGATCTGTCATCGTTGGCATCTTTCAGAGCTTCTTCCTTCAAGCTGTCTATCACAGAATGCATGCCCTGATCAGTTTTGATCAGCGTTTCTACGTTCTGTCCCAGTGTAACGAGTGCCTTGTCAACTTTAGCGAACTTGTCTTCTAAGCTTTGGGAGTATTTCTGCATGTTTTCCTCTGCTGTGCTTGATGATTTCGTCGACATCGATTCCTGGGGTCGTGACTTGGTGAAACTAATCCCGTTTATTTGTAATGTTTTCAGACGAAACTTTTTACGCCGGGAGAGGTCTTTCCGGATGTTGGATTCGCGTTCGGCAATCTTGCTTCCTTCTTCGTTTGCCTGATCGATCACCTGTTGATGACTAAGGGAATCAGTTTTGTTTAACTGATCGGCCATTTTGGTCATCTCGACTTGGGTTTCTTTGTGCGCCGTTAAGCTTTCTTCGACTTTGACGATCCGCTCCTGGGTAGCTTTCCTGAAGCGGGAAGCGGCATCATGTACAGTCGTGAACTTGTGCTCCGATTCGCGATGTTCAACCACGGTGCAATCTCTGCAGATCAAATCTTTACAGGTCTCGCAGTAGAACCTCATCTTCTCACCTCGGTGTTTCTCGCAAGGTGGGTCATCTTTTACCTTAGATCGGAGACTGACGGTACCGGACCTTAAGGCATCAAGCGCCAAGACATCGTGATGGGTAGTAGCAGCAATTCGACGGTGGACCTCACGACAGTTGACACACAGGAAGAATGGACAATCCATGCATCTGAACTCGGCCTTCGGTTGATCCTGACACAGCTCGCAAAGCAGCTTGAAGCCTTTTTGCTGCGTCAGTTTCTCTTGGAGCGTGAAGTCATCCACCATCCCCATGAGATGAAAGTTGGTTCTCAAGCCAGGGACACCATCTGAAGACAGCTTGGTCTCCTTCCTACAGACTGGGCATGGCATCATTTCTGAAGACTTAGCCGTTGATTTCTTGTACGCCACGAGGCACCTCTCACAAAAACTATGGAGGCAATCGAGTAGCTTTGGCGTGTGGTATTTCTCATGACAGATACTACACTCAAGGTGAGAGCGACTGATCTTACTCAACACCATCGCAGCAGACTCGACTTGTTTTTCCATTTTTCTTTCTCTTTGACTCGAGTGAAAACCCCTACGAGGAATACAAAAAGGATCAAATTACTTAAGGCTGTAAATCTTTAGCTTGAAATTAACCGGGAAATTACCGTATAGGTTCAGCAAAATCTCAACAGTCAATCAATTCGACATTTATTTTCACATTGACATCCTCGGTAACAATTCAGACAGAAAACAGTATATATATGTATAAACAAAACATTCTTCACAGACATTATGTTATTGAGTGTAAATATTAAATGATGTCAACATAAAGGAAAAAGGTGGAGCACTGCTTTTGTACCTTTCCCTAGGACAGGACAAAACTTAAACAACTAACTACACACGGACTATGACAGGACAACAAGTTTAAGAGTGAGACCCGGTACAATATGTAAAATAATGACTAAGCAAAGCAGAGAAGAAAATGTTTTTAAGTAAAAGTATAAGTATTGATGATCGATTTTTTCAATTTTTTAGCAAATGAAACCACAGTAGTACACTCTTTTAAACCAATGTTGAGTTCATTCCAGTACATGACACCACGTTGAAATGGACTGTTATGGTAGAGAGCCATAATTCCAAAACCCTTTGACCTTTGGTCATGAAATTTCTTGGGTATGTTCATGAAGAGTTGCTCTATGCATGTACCGAGTTTCAAAATTTTCGCCACTCGATGGCCGATATCTTGGGGGGTGTAGCGTGAATATCCGACTCCATGAAATGTGGACTCATTGGTAGCACTGCGAACGCGTGAGTACGATACTGAGTTATTTTTAGGATCGTTTCGGGAGAGTGACCTGTCACGTGCGAGGGATCAACCAATAATAGGGAAATAGAGGTCCGATTTTCATAGGAGTCGGATTTTCATGTGACACCGGCCCCTTTAGGGTTAAGTTGTTTGAGTATGTTCTATTTGCGCGTTGCATGTAGAGTACACTTTTAAATTCAATCCATCTCATTTCATTATGTTCTACTAACACGCACATGAATTAAAAATGTCTGCGCCCAAGACGGCTTTAATTAAGTGACTCCGCAGAATGACGAGTTAGCGCTCTAGTAATTTAATAGAGCTCTATGATCGGTTACGATGTCTACCAGCGACGCCAAGCATTATAGGGCCTATTGATAATACGGTATTGCACACAATTAGGGGACAACCCGTTCATTGCAACAAAATGAATAGACACAGAAATGATACATGTCCTGGTCCAGCTCGCCCCAAGAATGCTACAGGCCTGCATAAGATAACTGACAAACCGACCGGCCAATCCGAATCCAAACAAGTTGCGTTGCGACAAATAAATAAATGAATGACGGACCACACCATGCTTCCTCGAATTAGGCTACTCAATGGTTTAAATCTTTACAAAACTTGAAATCAGGGTTAGCTAATTTAAATCACATTAACTTAAATCACTGATTTAAATCGCGAATTAAATCAAATTGTTTTCTTCTGAAAATCACTTATTTAAAACGCTTCTTAGCAAAAATCTTATTTTTTTTGCAAAATAAATTGATTTAGGTTCATTTTAATAACTTAAATAAACTGAATCCACTTAATTACAAATGGCAAGATGTTGTCAAACATTCAAACACCACTACTTCATCAGCATTGACCCAATGTGTTGCATAATTACCTTAAATCATTGGTTTCATTAAAGCCAAGACCCAAGTCTAAATATTTTTCCTCAAAGTTTGAATTCTAAGTTCCTGTAGAATTTCAATGGATTGTTTGGTCAGCACTCTCAATGTTGCTTTTATCATTCCGTGATCTGTTTACAGTGATTAATATGAATCAACTTTGCTGTTGTAGGCTTACCTATCAAGGTGTATTAAAGTTCAAAGTCCCAAGTCTCATTTCTAACAATTTGCAATACAAATTTAGATTTAAATTTAGATTATACCTTTAAAGGTGCAAGGCCTGATTTCATGATATAATGCTCCCCACTATGAAGGACCATCAATTAAATACTTCAAGTTTTACAAGGATCAGTGCACTCTAAAAACAAAATAGTCAGATTTGACTAGAAACCAGTTAAATTTGACCATAGCTATTCAGGGTCAGCTTGGTGCAACTGAAAATAAATCAATCTGACAGAATTTTTTCCAGTCAGTAGTACTGACTATAGGAGAAATGATTATGCAAATAACTAAAATTGGAGTCAAATCCAACTACTCTTTTAGTCATAATATGAAACAATGCATCAACGCAATTCCAAGTCAATTTTTAATAACTAGGAATACCATGCAGTCAATATTTTGACTAAGTTGTTTTAGAGTGTACTAGTGCTGTCATTTTGAATTATTTAAAAAAAATTGAAATACACATGCCAGAGGAGAACCGTATCAATCAAGCGGCAAGACATGCACCCACAAAGTGTCTTCAATATGTGTCCTTGTAACGTCTATTCTCCATGCTTGTACCATGCCAATGGGCTGCTCATTCCGATGAAATCCAGCGATTATTTTGTAATCACTGCCACTACAATTTTTTTTTCAAAGGCATTTATCATATTAACTGTTATATTTTGTCAGGAACCCGAATACTGAATTACTTGACTTTTTGTGGATGATGGGTATTATTATAGGCACATGAATGTTGATTGGTATAAGGCACATGGGGGAGATTCAGACAAATTTCAAGACCAACAAAAATCCGATTTAAATCAGAAAAAAAATAGATTTTGTTTTTGTATTTAACAGAAATAGCCAACAAAATCGCCAGCCCTGCTTGAAATTATCACTCGTAAACGTACCGTATAGTTTAAGCATAGAGTAAGGAGCGGAGTTGGGAGAATTTATGCTTTATACAACAGAATTGGTATCGAAACTAGTCTGGTTCCCATAACAAAGATTCTGACTATTTTGATGAATCTGTCAGGGTGTCGAGGAATCGTCAGGCCAGGGAACCAGACTACTGAAACGAAGCCTACCAGCGTCGAACGCCCAAGTTCTCTATAATAATATTATCAGTTCAATGGGTATGGCACACGGGGACGTCCCTTTCATTGCAATATAGACACAGATGTGGTTTTCTGCATGTCCAGTTTTCCCGAAGAGCGCGATACAATTTTAATAAGATCAAACCACCGACCAGTTACGACAAAACGACCCAACAGTTCTAATCAGAACAAAGCGTTGCGACCAAAGAATGAATGACGTATACTACCTCAAATTACCTAAGGTTTTAAAACTTTAGCGGGAAATGAAAACTCGTGAACCTACCGTACAGTTTCAGCAAAGTCCCGACAATGTACGCTTCACATGCACAATGGATCTCGCAATGATCATGCGACTGGGTTTGGCGCCAAGTACCCAAAGGTATTGCACACGCGGGGAATCCCGGGTCATTGCAACACATGACATGACCTTTTCCAAGCGCGCATTGGGTCGACAGATTTTGCGCATTGTGATTGGCCAACGCGTTGCAAACTCTTAGAGGCGCACTATTGGAAATCGCCCGTATTGAGAGCATTCGAAACCCTGTTTCCGAGCAGTGACCCGTGCACAGTTACCGGCGAACACCCATCTATAGTGCGCATGGGCGATGGCGGCATCCGCCGAATCAAAAGGCAGATTGACTTGAACGAAGGTACAATATTGAAAAATCTTTTTAACAAAATGACCTTTGGCATTGGTTTTCTAACGGGTTGGCGCGTATATGTGCCTAATCCATATCGGACCGGGACAGGGGAGGGGGCCATCTGATATTATAGGCGCATTATGTCCAAACACAGTTGAAAATTAAAGGGGAAAAAGCTTGTTTACAAACAATATTCTGATTTGATTTCACGGCATATTTATTTCAACCAGACAAAAACTTACTACAAAAAAGGTTTTATTTAGTGTTGACCTCAAAGCAAAATATTGGGACATTTGTTGGTACTTTTGTATAAAGCTAACTGATCATGCTATATAACATTGTCACATTCGAAACAGTGCGTATAATTTGCAACACTGTGCATCTTGATAGAACACTTGAAAGAGTTTTTTATGAACAGACCCAGATATGTTTCTGATGTTTCAATAATTCTGAAAACTGAAGTTCATAACTGGCACTTCTGAATTCGTAAAAGCTACTCTAAACTCAACGGTCGTGTGAAAGAAATCGGTCGGTATGTAGCTAAGGTGCAAGAGACAAGCCTCGGTTGAAATGACATCTCCTTCCCAATCGGTTGTTTATTGTTTAGCTGGCTTCTTGTTCATCATCTGCACGAGGTCGTTCACCGTCAAGGGAACAGGGTTGGGCGCATAGGCCATGCGAGATGCTGCGCAGAGGAGGGCGCAATCTTTCTTCGGGTCCTATTCGAAAAAAATAAAATACGTCAAGTATTTAAGTATAAGATTTGAATTTTTAAAGACTTTTTATCCTCAATTTTCAATTTGAAAAAAATAAAACTATGAGGCCTCAATGACAACAATAAGTAGATTAAAAATAACTCAAACAGCCAAATAACTCAATAGAAACAACCACTAGTTAAGGGTTGCTATTAAATAAAGATATTTGTATAACATATCGGAGACTTATATGGCTATATAATAAGGTGGAACCACAAGCGCGCAGGTGTTACTACGCACGCACTCAATACCTCTTTCGACCAATAGGGTTGCCAAAACGCGCGCGCACCAGTCGACTTGAAGAATGCGCGCGACATGCACACGCGCATCCACATCGCCGCATATGGCTTCAAATTTACCCATCGCGGTAGAATTGCGTCAACACAGCTTGTGAAACATTGTCCAATTACATGATATACAAATGGACGCGGAACGCGCAAAATCTGTGACAAACAAAACTTGGTGTACAAAAACTCCATAGGGTTGTCTAATAAGGGGCGTGCTAACTCGCAAACGGCGATAGGTCAATACTTACCAAATACACATTCGTGTACATCTTCACAAGTGTGGGTATTTCACGAACAGCACCTAGGCATCCCTCATGCAGTGAGTATGGTAGCAAGTCACATACGGGCAAGAGAAGTGTCACTAGCTCACCCTATTAAAATACAAGACGGAAGTGAGTCAAGTGAAGATGGTAAATAGTTTGCAAATATCTAACAGGTAGTCTGGTAGTTGGATATTGAATATTTTTATGGGGGTTGTCTTATGTTTTCCATTTTTTCTGTTTCTTTTTTATTTGACTTGTTTGACATGTAGAAACTGTTGGTTCTGATGTTTGGCTTTCATGAGAGCAAAAAAAATATGATATCCTTGTGTAGCCTTTCCTTACACTAGCCTTCTTTAAGATTGGTGCGTTTCACCTGATGTGCTTTCATTTCTAATGATTTGGAATGACAGACACATTTCAGAGATGAATGCTCAATTCTACACAATTGAGGTTTCCTGTATACTAACCAGTAGTCGCTGGTTGTCAGTAGCGTTTCTCAGGAACTGCACAAAGTTCTCGCAGCCGGTGCACAGGTAAGGATTCTTCGTCATGCTGTCCATCTTCAAGGGAGCAGGGTTGGGCGCATAGGCCATGCGAGATGCTGCGCAGAGGAGGGCGCAATCTACCTTCGGGTCCTATTCGAAAACATAAAATACATCAAGTATTTAAGTATAAGATTTGAATTTTTAAAGACTTTATATCCCCAATTTTCAATTTGAAATAAATAAAACTATAAGGCCTCAATGACAACAATAAGTAGATTAAAAATAACTCAAACAGCCATATAACTCAATAGAAACAACCACTAGTTAAGGGCTGCTATTAAATAAAGATATTTGTAGAACATATCGGAGACTTATATGGCTATATAATAAGGTGGAACCACAAGCGCGCAGGTGTTACTACGCACGCACTCAATACCTCTTTCGACCAATAGGGTTGCCAAAAACGCGCGCGCACCAGTCGACTTGAAGAATGCGCGCGACATGCACACGCGCGTCCACATCGCCGCATAATTATGGCTTCAAATTTAGTTTGTTGGCCAATTTACCTATCGCGGTAGAATCGCGTTAGAATCGCGTCAACACAGCTGTTAAACATTGTCCAATTACATGATATACAAATGGACGCGGAACGCGCAAAATCTGTGACAAACAAAACTTGGTGTACAAAAACTCCATAGGGTTGTCTAATAAGGGGCGTGCTAACTCGCAAACGGCGATAGGTCAATACTTACCAAATACACATTCGTGTACATCTTCACAAGTGTGGGTATTTCACGAACAGCACCTAGGCATCCCTCATGCAGTGAGTATGGTAGCCAGTCACATACGGGCAAGAGGAGAGTCACCAGTTCAGCCTTAAAGAAATTTGAAAAATACAACACGGAAAAAGCCAGTCAAGCGAAGATGGTAAATAGTTTGTTGGTACTGTTGTTTGGCTTTCATGAGAGCAAAAAAATATGATATCCTTTATTTAGCCTTTCCTTACACTAGCCTTCTTTAAGATTGGTGCGTTTCACCCATGGGCGTCGCGAGGGGGGGGGCAAGGGGGGGGGCACTTGCCCCCCCCTGGAAAAGCAAAAAAAAAAAAAAAAAAAAAGGAAGAAAAAAAAGGGGGGAAAAAAAAGAGGCGCGAAGACAAAGTGGTGTAGATTTAATGAGTTGGGGGGGGGGGCAAAATGTCCCTGCCCCCCTCTAAAACTGATAAATCGAGAATGTGTTGAGAAATACAAGCATTTTTTGGCAAAATTTTTTTTGCCCCCCTCTAAAAAAAATCCTGGCGACGCCCATGGTTTCACCTGATGTGCTTTCATTTCTAATGATTTGGAATGACAGATACATGTCGGAGATGAATGCTCAATTCTACACAATTGAGGTTTCCTGTATACTAACCAGTAGTTGCTGGTTGTCAGTAGCGCTTCTCAGGAACTGCACAAAGTTCTCGCAGGCGGTGCACACGAAAGGATTCTTCGTCATGCCGTCCACTTTGGTTAAAAAAAAAACAATAACAGGAAAGAGATAAACGCCGTTTTTGCGATTTTGTCTTGGCTACTTGAAACTCCCTTTTTTATGCCTTTGTGCTATCATACGGAAAAGTCCCCTTTCAGATATATCGAAAACAAAATTGCGCTAGGTTGTTTTTGAAATAAAACTCAAGTGGGAAAGAACGTTGCCTCCTCACGCCACTTCTTCTTTCATATATTATCTCAATGAAGTTCACTCATTGCAAAAATGTTGAAAAGACATGAATCTTGGATGAAAAAACATTTCCAATTTTGGTACAAATACTTTTTAAAAAAAATGCACTCGGCGCTCCATAGAATTTGTACACAAGCAAGGAAGTGGCGTCTGGATATTCTTTCCCTGAAGTGGGCGCCTCAGATTAGACAAAAACTAAATATTTAAATATTAAGTAACTGTATTATTAGTAACTTACCAAGTGGACGAAGCACACCCGTGTCGATCTTAACCTTCCCGTTGAGAAGTTCTAACTGTGGTTCGGAAGCCAGCACATCTGATTTGATAGAAGAAGAAAAAAAACAGATTAGGCAAGATGAAAATTAGCCCCATAAATGTGGCCAATTTACTGGACTACCTCCGTAAAAATAGGCCACACTTCCACATGTACAAAAACGTGTCGCACTTTGTCAAATTTTGATTTTCACATTTAGGCTTAGTTTGTAGGGTTTTTGCTTTAGAAGCATACTCACCCTCTTTATAGGCTAATCAGAAAGTGCTGCCTTTTTCAGATGTCTAATTTTTGTGAAATTTCATGTTGAAATTTTGATACGCAAACATGTGCAAATGAATCTGGAAATTTCACGAAAAAATAGCCATCTAAAAAAAGGCAGCACTTTTTGATTAGCCTATAAAGAGGGCGAGTATGCTTCTAAAGCAAAAAAAACCCTGCAAACTAAGCCCAAATGTGAAAATCAAAATCTGGCAAAGTGCGACACGTTTTAGTACATGTGGATGTGTGGCCTATGTTTACGGAGGTAGTCCAGTAAATTGGCCACATTTATGGGGCTACAGGAAGCCAAGATAGGAAAGATTCCCATGGCCATCGCTGACTTTTTCCCCTCAGTGGCCTATCAGCCATCAGAAAGTGACAATATGTTCTAAAAAGTCAAATTTAGCAGGGAAAATAGTTTTAAAGTATTTACAGAGAAAACACTTAGACATTTTCAGACCAGTCTCATAGGTTTTGTGCACAGGGTGACAAGTGATAGCCGGATATGGGAATCTTTCCCCAAGGTATAATGCATGGTTGACTTACCCCCTTGCCCGCTCACCAGAGCAGTCAGAAGAAGGACACCAACCAGACAGTAAGATACAACAGCCATTTTGTTCAACATGGGCGGTGCAACTATCGAAACAAAGTGTCGAAACTCCGGTGTAAGAACTTTTAAATTTCGAAGTGCTGTATAGATAACCACAACTGCTCGACTCGACTGCACAGTACACACTGGTCGACGCGTGATGGGAAAGTTATTTTATACCACTGTACGCCCACAACCTGAGCCGTACATCTGAGTAAACCGAACCTAATTTGCATGAATACGCGTAACATTACAATGACTGCTCATCGCACCCCGCTGGACGTTTTGGTATTTCTTTTGTCATCCGAACTTAGATCGCGCTCTCAATAATCCCATTGGTTTGCATCAAAATAAAGATCCCAAAGACGTGTTGACAAAAACATTCTTCTAGCGCCGAAGAGGATTAATATTGCGCCATATTTTAGTGAAGGAGGGTGCCGTAGCGACACGCCATTCACTTGGTGCAAACAAAAGGCTGCAGACCAGAGTAAATACACTGCCATAGACATCAGTGATAATTACGCGCACTTCCCAAAATTATTTTAAAATACTCACAACTCTCCAAGGTATTTTGAGACACACATCAAATTAAAGCTTTAATTCACCATCTTTCAAGTTTCATTTTCTGTTCAATATTTTGGGGCTAACAACCAATGCCTTTTTGGAGAAAATTCCATCCAAAGATGATCACCCCTAAAAGAAGTCGTGAAGCCCATCTCGGCATTTTGAAAATGCCACCCGAATTTCACACAATACGAGCACGCATTCCTCTGCACGACTTCCCCCCTCCTTTTTTCACAAACCACCAAGTTAATTCATGGCCTTCCAAAAGCTCTAATACCAGATAATTTGAGGGCATGCAAATCGTGATTTGGCCGGCGTACTAGGCAGTTTTGGGCCTATTTACTGGCCTGCACTCAGACGTTGACACACCATGTGTATCTTTAGGGCCTACTTCACTCTAAAAATTACAAAATGAACCTGATGATTTCTGCAATGAGTAAATCCACAGTGGTAACACGGAAAACACGTCTTGTGCCCAACAGAGCGTCGTGGTGCCTTTTTAATTATCCGTGCATATTTGTCAAGCACGGAGCGGAGGCAGGTGCATCTCTCCATGATCCGTTGCATCGTGTCCTGCATTCTGGAGTAAATTGGACTTAATTCGCCATTTTGAAATAATCTGTAAAAAAAAATGTGAAAATGGAAATGAAGCCTGCATCTTCTGCTGTGATCTGTGGGCGAGACTGCCCTATATGGACACAGTATGCATCGTTCAACTATGCAAGATGCCACTTGTTTAAGGGGTCTGATTTTGTTAAATTATTACTATTCGTGCATCACCTAGGCAATACTGAAAGCACAGGAATTAATCGCCTTTTCCCTTCGTTACATCAGTTAATTGCCATGGAAGGCAGTTGACATCGAAACCCGCCCAAAAGAACCATAAACTGATACTCCCTGTTGGGTACTGATTTTCTGTGATAACCTTCAAGCAACCAACCTTCCAAAAACACGAAGACAATTAATTTCCCGCGCGCCAAAAAAAGCTTGAGTAATGAAAACCTTCACTACACAAGACTAGAAGTTGTCCCCTGCCCTGTACTACCTTTTATTATGATTGATCCTTTTCATATTCATTCGGTCATTTATCCCGACAAGATGTAGAGAAACCAACCTTCTAAGAACGAGGAAAAAAATCCGCGCCGAAGGAAACCTTGACCAATGCCAACCTTACGCATGCATGGACAGAGGTTGTCCCCTGTCTTGTACCACCTTTTTATGCAGATTGATCCTTTTCAAATTCATTCGGTCAGCAATAACAATTACCCTGACAACAAGATATAAAGTAAGCAACCTTCCGAAGGAGACAGAAACCAATTTTCCGTGCACGAAGGTAAACTTGACCAATGAAAATCTTACGCATGTCCATACGTTGCCCAACCATTTACTGCCTTTTATTGATTGATCCTTTTCAAATTCATTCGGTCAGAAACGAACAGTTACCCTGACAACAAGATATAAACAGTATTGATGCTTGTTGCTTGTTTGTTTCTTTTCAGCGGCTTATAACTGGACGATACTAAACTATGGCACAGTACCAGAGCAGCAGCGCCGTCTGATAGCACAGGAGTGAACAAGACTGATCACACATTTTGTCTACCAGTCACAATGCCAGTGATATGCATCAATGTATAACGTTAGCACGGTATATGTTACTTCATCTGTCTGATGCTGGCTTATTCAACTTAAGCAAGTTTGTTATAAAGACATTTATACTACTGACAAAAAAAAATGTATCTGCAAGTTCGGAATTTTCCATCGAAGTCAATAATCACCGCATAAGGTGTAAAGGTGACCACTCCATACTCCACGCCGAAGGCCGGCCACACGATGAATGTTTTCATAGAAGGGCTATTACTGATTCTTCTGGTCAAAAGCTGCCATGGCCAGTGTCGACATTGGTCGACTCCCGAGTTTCACTTTGCAAGCAATCGCAACCTGCAGGGTCACGTGTTTCAGATGAAGACTGTATCTTCTACTGTGATCTGTGGGAGAGACTGCTCCATGGACCCACAGTGTGCATCATTCAACTATGATGCAAGCAGCCATCTTTGTGAACTCAACAATCAAACAAGACTCCAGAGCCCATGTACCTTTGTAGAGAAGCAAGGAAGTTTCTACTTTGACGAAAACAAAAAAACTACAGCAGGTACAGGTAAGATGAATACATGTTATCTTTAAAATAAATAAAGTACAAACAAAATGAACCGTGATCTGCAAGATTACGTCTTAAACTAGCCACGTTCAAATGTTCACAAATATAAAAAGAAATCCCTTTTGACCAATTAGGCGAAATGTTTAACTCGTCGATTGAACGAGTGGATAATTACTTATGAAAACCACTTATAAAACTCCTAATTGTACCGATGTCTTACAGCTTGTGCTCGGGAGTTCAGCATCGTTGGTAAACCGGCCGAACAAAGTTCAATGCACAACAATGGAGCAGCTGCGGCAGTAGACGGCAGTAGTTCATCCGCAATCGCACGTTGTTCGTACACCCGTAAGATGAACATCTAAGAAATTTGGCAGGGAAAGGGGTGGGAAAGCTTAAGTATTTATTGCAATTATATAGCTGCGAGCTGGTGTTAATAATGACAACCGAGTATAAGGGAATAAATATGTGTTTGGCCGCTAGGGGTCTTGAGGTGGATAATGGCCCGATCTGATACACCGTGCCCTCTGGAGACATGCACACAATAGGGAACAAAAGATTGTATACGTCTCCACAGGGCAATTTCTATAGATGAATACGTTTCCACAAGGTTTTCACGAAATAGATATATGGATTTTACTCAAAAACTAGGAATTTCCAAGATATGTTGATTTGTCGCAAATGGTAAAGTTTTAGAAAAGCGATTTTAAGTCCGAATTTCAGACAAGGAAATTAATTCTGGTTAAAATAAGAGCATTTTGAAACTGTACTTTCAAACTCGAAAACTTTACTACACGAGAGCAAAGAAATGTCTTCATCAGGATGCACATTTCACTATAAATGAAAGAACCGAAACGTGTTTAATACCAGCCCAGCCCATTTATTCCCATTCATAAATACCTTCGGCCAAAACATCACAAGTCAGATATCAGTAATTTCCAACGATTTTGTTCAATCCCATGGTCGGTTGTTTTAATTCCAAAAGACAATTTAAGAGGTGCTCTTGACAAGCGAATTTGTGTCTATTTTTTCTTGACTCTTTCTTTCTTGGGTTTATAATATAGTTAAAGATCAGGCTCCGTGGTGGAGAGTCGATCTGGGAGAGGACCACTGCATCAGCAAAGTCCGAATTCTGAACCGTGGAGACTGCTGTAGTAAGTCATGAGCATTCAAACTATCAGGATCGAGGATTTTGGGATCCTAATTCTTAGCACTGGGGAAGACATTGTACCTTCACCCGTAACTGCTTATTCTTTGGTCGATTTTCCCGATAATTGTGCAAAAATGCTATAAATTAAAGTAACTAACTACAACATAATGTTCCCCTTTTTGTCGTAAGAAAAATATATTTTTTAGCAAGTTTCTACAATACCCTTTAATAATTCGTTCAAAATTTGCTACGCATATTCTCTGTATCATTATGCAATTAAAAAAATCTACAGGAAAGACAAAGCTAATTTTGTCGTAAAAAAAAAACAGTTTTGGGCAATTTATCAAAACATAATGGCGTCCAGCTTTTTGTTTACGGGAACGATTTACGATAAAATGAACCACCAAGCGTTGGTTGCTTTGTCACACTCGATCAACATCGCAATCGCTTTTATAACGGACAAACTGTCTTAAATGTAAACAATGGGGAAATTAATTTTAAACCAAATCTGTGGATACTTTTCAATTTGCAGGCTATCGATTGACTGGCGCTGTTGTCCGCGCTGGTGGGGACAACATTACTGTCACCGACAACCCGACTTGTGGCTCACCTGTCACCGCTGCCCAAGCCCAACCACTCGGTTGTACCATCGAGTTTGATTGCTCTCCGGAGTTGAGGGCGCGCTACGTCAGCGTGGATATCCCCGGGAAGGCATCTTGCAACTGTGTGAGGTCACGGTAGAGGAAATACCCCTGGACCACTGCTCGGGTGAAAGCAGTGGCGCATGAGCGAACAAAACTGCCAGTGAATGCGCACACATCAGGGGCGGATGCAGGAATTTTCGCGGGGGGGGGGGGTTCATCAGCCAAAAATTCTGAAAATGTACACAGGTTGTTTTTTCTCCGGACACTTGGCCTCCGTAAAATCCAAAACTGGGGGAAGGGGGGGGGGGGGGGTGGTACCATATTTCAGTAGGGGGCGCTGTTCAAATTCGATGATTATTAACACTAGATTACAGAATGGTGTACCGTATTTTGAACAGGCAAACAATATACCAGTATAAATGTTTTTGGGTGACACAGCAGGGGGGGGGGGGGGTTTCGACTAATTTTTTAGGAATTTGTATGGAATTTTTTTTGGACAGAGCTGGGGGGAGGGTGGTCCCCCAAACCCCCCTTCTTGATCCGCGCCTGCACATGTACAAGTACAAGTACGGCGTATTTCATGTCGGCTCTCTGTACATAGACGTCATTGATAGAGAATAATACATTCTACAACTGTGGCATTAATCCATTGACAAGACAGCTTTTCATTCTGCCATTTGACTTTGGGATATGCGTGTAAAAACAAATGCATGCTACGAAGCACTGCATTTATTAATTAATTGAGGGTTTAAGGTGACTGCTGATTGTATAAAGTTATCGTGCCAATACGGGCGATTCCCAATAGTGCGCCTCCAAGAGTTTGCAACGCGTTGGCCAATCACAATGCGCGAAATCAGTCGACCTTTTCCAAACGCGCATTGGGTCGACAGATTTTGCGCATTGTGATTGGCCAACGCGTTGCAAACTCTTGGAGGCGCACTATTGGGAATCGCCCGTATTGGTGTTTTGGTAGAAGCACAGCGTTTTAAAACATAACAACATGACTGTCTGTAAGCTTTTTTTTTATTTTTAACAAGTGCGAATGCAATTATTTTGGTCAAATGTTGTTGGCCAATTTTCGGGGACAGACAGACCGACCGACCGACCAACCGACCACCAAGTGGCATATGTAGAAGCTCCTGCTTAATTGCACTTTGACACTGAATCTGTACATTGAATAACGCAAAGGATTTTTCGTAAATTAAAAAAAATACCAAAAAGAATTAGGCTTTAGTTTAGTCTGTATTGAGGAAGTGGACACAACGTCTTAGGAACCAATAAAACTAACAATTACATACATTTATGTGAAAATTGCTTTATTGTTGAATGTTAGAAATAGTAAAAAAATAATAATGATAAAAGTAAACATTAATAAAGATGTTGTATATTGATTCAGTTTCTGAACATGAATTACCTTAAATTATCAGTGGTCACAATGCTGGTGATATGATCCTTTAACCCCCCTCCAAAAAAATTATGAGGTTTTATAATATATCCCTTAAAAATTCATTCTTATTCTGTTAATATTCTGGAAGTTGTCGCAGCGTGCCATTGTGCATAGGACGAATGGTGTGTTTAGAGGTCATATACGCGTAGTTGCGGTAAAACGTGACCCGAAAACAAATGATTTGGAAGTCATACAGAAGCCACGGCCTTGGTTTTGTAAATACAAAGAACTTTCATTTTGTTCAGCCCTAGCCCTGTGTGATTCGGAGTTACGTTCATTTTTATACCGAAGTATAACAAAGCGCTTTGGTTACATTATCGAGACGCCTGGATAATGTTAAACTTCTGTTGTAAACTATGATGGGATGGCGCCGGATCTCCGGTATTCAAACCTCAAACCTGTGCCTAGAACTTATTGTTAGAAAAGTTGTTGACTCGTCACGGTGCTTGCGTGCAAGCACAAAGGCTATTGAATGATACTCAAGTTTTATGTAAGCTCAAGTACAACTACAGCGTATGCATGATGTACATGATACTTCAGATGTACATGATACTTCAGATGTACATGTACATGAACGTGCATATATCGTGTATGTACTTGGGAAGAAAGATGCAGTATCAGGGGCGTAACGGAGGGGGGAGAAGGAGGGGTCAGCCGACCAGTGTTTTTTTTTTAAGTACTGCCCCCAATTTACCATATTTAGTTAGACCACATCTGTTCGCAATCCATTACACACCTATGAACGGGTACAAGCTAGCTAGACTGGTTCCCTGACCTTACAATTCAACCGACGTCTATAAATTGCTCCATTTCATCTTAAGTGGGGTCAGGGAACCAGTCTACAGGAACTTGATTGTTTTTTTTCTTGGTTTTAACGGCATCTACGAACACAAAACTTCAAACAAGTCAGTGTACCGATATTTGTTACAAAATACTAACCCCCAATCCATTTATTTCTGAAAATTACAGCAAAAGCAAATGTGGTATATTCCTTGTAAGTGGTGCATTCAGATCCAGTCTTATTTTGGTGCTCGTATTTGAACTCCGAAT
>JASAOE010000641.1:0-51760 GCA_029964075.1 Patiria pectinifera
CCCCAGACGTAGGTACATGATGCCCCCAGTTTCGTTTTTGTGCAGTAAGTCCCATAGCAAGGGCTGTCAGCGCCAGCCGACATGGCTCTCATATGTCGCGGTCTAAAGGTACCTCAACATCAATGGATTTTGAAAAACTATAGCTTGTTGGATAGCGGATGAATTGGCCAATAAGCTGACAAATCGGCAAGGCTTCAGACTTGAAACTTTTGGAGTGAGGCCCAGACGTAGGTACATGATGCCCCCAGTTTCGTTTTTGTGCAGTAAGTCCCATAGCAAGGGCTGTCAGCGCCAGCCGACATGGCTCTCATATGTCGCGGTCTAAAGTTACCTCAACATGGATTTATTTTGACAAACTATAGCTTGTTGGATAGCGAATGAATAGGTCAACAAGCTGACAAATCGGCAAGGCTTCAGAATTGAAATTTTTGGAGTGAGTTCCAGACGTAGGTACATGATGCCCCCAGTTTCGTTTTTGTGCAGTAAGTCCCATAGCAAAGGCTGTTAGCGCCTGCAGACCTGGCTCTCATATGTCGCAGTCTAAAGGTACCTCAACATGGATGGATTTTGACAAACTATAGCTTGTTGGATGGCAGATGAATAGGCCAACAAGCTGACAAATCGGCAAGGCTTCAGACTTGAAACTTTTGGAGTGAGCCCCAGACGTAGGTACAAGATGCCCCCAGTTTCGTTTTTGTGCAGTAAGTCCCATAGCAAAGGCTGTCAGCGCCAGCCGACATGGCTCTCATGTGTCGCGGTCTAAAGGTACCTTAACATGGATGGATTTTGACAAACTATAGCTTGTTGGATAGCGGAGGAATTCGCCAACAAGCTGACAAATCGGCAAGGCTTCAGACTTGAAACTTTTGGAGTGAGGCCCAGACGTAGGTACATGATGCCCAGAGTTTCGTTTTTGTGCAGTAAGTCCCATAGCAAGGGCTGTCAGCGCCAGCCGACATGGCTCTCATATGTCGCGGTCTAAAGGTATCTTAACATTTATGGATTTTGACAAACTATAGCTTGTTGGATAGCGGATGAATAGGCCAACAAGCTGACAAATCGGCAAGGCTTCAGACTTGAAACTTTTGGAGTGAGCCCCAGACGTAGGTACAAGATGCCCCCAGTTTCGTTTTTGTGCAGTAAGTCCCATAGCAAGGGCTGTCAGCGCCAGCCGACATGGCTCTCATATGTCGCGGTCTAAAGGTACCTCAACATCAATGGATTTTGAAAAACTATAGCTTGTTGGATAGCGGATGAATAGGCCAACAAGCTGACAAATCGGCAGGGCTTCAGAATTGAAACTTTTGGAGTGAGTTCCAGACGTAGGTACATGATGCCCCCAGTTTCGTTTTTGTGCAGTAAGTCCCATAGCAAAGGCTGTCAGCGCCAGCCGACATGGCTCTCATGTGTCGCGGTCTAAAGGTACCTTAACATGGATGGATTTTGACAAACTATAGCTTGTTGGATAGCGGATGAATAGGCCAACAAGCTGACAAATCGGCAAGGCTTCAGACTTGAAACTTTTGGAGTGAGCCCCAGACGTAGGTACATGATGCCCCCAGTTTCGTTTTTGTGCAGTAAGTCCCATAGCAAGGGCTGTCAGCGCCAGCCGACATGGCTCTCATATGTCGCGGTCTAAAGGTACCTCAACATCAATGGATTTTGAAAAACTATAGCTTGTTGGATAGCGGATGAATTGGCCAATAAGCTGACAAATCGGCAAGGCTTCAGACTTGAAACTTTTGGAGTGAGCCCCAGACGTAGGTACATGATGCCCCCAGTTTCGTTTTTGTGCAGTAAGTCCCATAGCAAGGGCTGTCAGCGCCAGCCGACATGGCTCTCATATGTCGCGGTCTAAAGGTACCTCAACATGGATGGATTTTGACAAACTATAGCTTGTTGGATAGCGGATGAATAGGCCAACAAGCTGACAAATCGGCAAGGCTTCAGACTTGAAACTTTTGGAGTGAGTTCCAGACGTAGGTACATGATGCCCCCAGTTTCGTTTTTGTGCAGTAAGTCCCATAGCAAAGGCTGTCAGCGCCAGCCGACATGGCTCTCATATGTCGCGGTCTAAAGGTACCTCAACATGGATGGATTTTGACAAACTATAGCTTGTTGGATAGCGGATGAATAGGCCAACAAGCTGACAAATCGGCAAGGCTTCAGACTTGAAACTTTTGGAGTGAGCCCCAGACGTAGGTACATGATGCCCCCAGTTTCGTTTTTGTGCAGTAAGTCCCATAGCAAGGGCTGTCAGCGCCAGCCGACATGGCTCTCATATGTCGCGGTCTAAAGGTACCTCAACATGGATGGATTTTGACAAACTATAGCTTGTTGGATAGCGGATGAATAGGCCAACAAGCTGACAAATCGGCAAGGCTTCAGACTTGAAACTTTTGGAGTGAGCCCCAGACGTAGGTACATGATGCCCCAGTTTCGTTTTTGTGCAGTAAGTCCCATAGCAAGGGCTGTCAGCGCCAGCCGACATGGCTCTCATATGTCGCGGTCTAAAGGTACCTTAACATGGATGGATTTTGACAAACTATAGCTTGTTGGATAGCGGATGAATAGGCCAACAAGCTGACAAATCGGCAAGGCTTCAGACTTGAAACTTTTGGAGTGAGCCCCAGACGTAGGTACATGATGCCCCAGTTTCGTTTTTGTGCAGTAAGTCCCATAGCAAGGGCTGTCAGCGCCAGCCGACATGGCTCTCATATGTCGCGGTCTAAAGGTACCTCAACATCAATGGATTTTGACAAACTATAGCTTGTTGGATAGCGGATGAATAGGCCAACAAGCTGACAAATCGGCAAGGCTTCAGACTTGAAACTTTTGGAGTGAGCCCCAGACGTAGGTACATGATGCCCCCAGTTTCGTTTTTGTGCAGTAAGTCCCATAGCAAGGGCTGTCAGCGCCAGCCGACATGGCTCTCATATGTCGCGGTCTAAAGGTACCTCAACATGGATGGATTTTGACAAACTATAGCTTGTTGGATAGCGGATGAATAGGCCAACAAGCTGACAAATCGGCAAGGCTTCAGACTTGAAACTTTTGGAGTGAGCCTCAGACGTAGGTACATGATGCCCCAGTTTCGTTTTTGTGCAGTAAGTCCCATAGCAAGGGCTGTCAGCGCCAGCCGACATGGCTCTCATATGTCGCGGTCTAAAGGTACCTCAACATGGATGGATTTTGACAAACTATAGCTTGTTGGATAGCGGATGAATAGGCCAACAAGCTGACAAATCGGCAAGGCTTCAGACTTGAAACTTTTGGAGTGAGCCCCAGACGTAGGTACATGATGCCCCCAGTTTCGTTTTTGTGCAGTAAGTCCCATAGCAAGGGCTGTCAGCGCCAGCCGACATGGCTCTCATATGTCGCGGTCTAAAGGTACCTCAACATGGATGGATTTTGACAAACTATAGCTTGTTGGATAGCGGATGAATAGGCCAACAAGCTGACAAATCGGCAAGGCTTCAGACTTGAAACTTTTGGAGTGAGCCCCAGACGTAGGTACATGATGCCCCCAGTTTCGTTTTTGTGCAGTAAGTCCCATAGCAAGGGCTGTCAGCGCCAGCCGACATGGCTCTCATATGTCGCGGTCTAAAGGTACCTCAACATGGATGGATTTTGACAAACTATAGCTTGTTGGATAGCGGATGAATAGGCCAACAAGCTGACAAATCGGCAAGGCTTCAGACTTGAAACTTTTGGAGTGAGCCCCAGACGTAGGTACATGATGCCCCCAGTTTCGTTTTTGTGCAGTAAGTCCCATAGCAAGGGCTGTCAGCGCCAGCCGACATGGCTCTCATATGTCGCGGTCTAAAGGTACCTCAACATCAATGGATTTTGACAAACTATAGCTTGTTGGATAGCGGATGAATTGGCCAACAAGCTGACAAATCGGCAAGGCTTCAGACTTGAAACTTTTGGAGTGAGCCCCAGACGTAGGTACATGATGCCCCCAGTTTCGTTTTTGTGCAGTAAGTCCCATAGCAAGGGCTGTCAGCGCCAGCCGACATGGCTCTCATGTGTCGCGGTCTAAAGGTACCTTAACATGGATGGATTTTGACAAACTATAGCTTGTTGGATAACGGAGGAATTGGCCAAAGAGCTGACAAATCGGCAAGGCTTCAGACTTGAAACTTTTGGAGTGAGGCCCAGACGTAGGTACATGATGCCCAGAGTTTCGTTTTTGTGCAGTAAGTCCCATAGCAAGGGCTGTCAGCGCCAGCCGACATGGCTCTCATATGTCGCGGTCTAAAGGTATCTTAACATTTATGGATTTTGACAAACTATAGCTTGTTGGATAGCGGATGAATAGGCCAACAAGCTGACAAATCGGCAAGGCTTCAGACTTGAAACTTTTGGAGTGAGCCTCAGACGTAGGTACATGATGCCCCCAGTTTCGTTTTTGTGCAGTAAGTCCCATAGCAAGGGCTGTCAGCGCCAGCCGACATGGCTCTCATATGTCGCGGTCTAAAGGTACCTCAACATCAATGGATTTTGACAAACTATAGCTTGTTGGATAGCGGATGAATAGGCCAACAAGCTGACAAATCGGCAAGGCTTCAGACTTGAAACTTTTGGAGTGAGCCCCAGACGTAGGTACATGATGCCCCAGTTTCGTTTTTGTGCAGTAAGTCCCATAGCAAGGGCTGTCAGCGCCAGCCGACATGGCTCTCATATGTCGCGGTCTAAAGGTACCTTAACATGGATGGATTTTGACAAACTATAGCTTGTTGGATAGCGGATGAATAGGCCAACAAGCTGACAAATCGGCAAGGCTTCAGACTTGAAACTTTTGGAGTGAGCCCCAGACGTAGGTACATGATGCCCCCAGTTTCGTTTTTGTGCAGTAAGTCCCATAGCAAGGGCTGTCAGCGCCAGCCGACATGGCTCTCATATGTCGCGGTCTAAAGGTACCTCAACATCAATGGATTTTGACAAACTATAGCTTGTTGGATAGCGGATGAATTGGCCAACAAGCTGACAAATCGGCAAGGCTTCAGACTTGAAACTTTTGGAGTGAGCCCCAGACGTAGGTACATGATGCCCCCAGTTTCGTTTTTGTGCAGTAAGTCCCATAGCAAGGGCTGTCAGCGCCAGCCGACATGGCTCTCATATGTCGCGGTCTAAAGGTACCTCAACATGGATGGATTTTGACAAACTATAGCTTGTTGGATAGCGGATGAATAGGCCAACAAGCTGACAAATCGGCAAGGCTTCAGACTTGAAACTTTTGGAGTGAGCCCCAGACGTAGGTACATGATGCCCCCAGTTTCGTTTTTGTGCAGTAAGTCCCATAGCAAGGGCTGTCAGCGCCAGCCGACATGGCTCTCATATGTCGCGGTCTAAAGGTACCTCAACATGGATGGATTTTGACAAACTATAGCTTGTTGCATAGCGGATGAATAGGCCAACAAGCTGACAAATCGGCAAGGCTTCAGACTTGAAACTTTTGGAGTGAGCCCCAGACGTAGGTACATGATGCCCCCAGTTTCGTTTTTGTGCAGTAAGTCCCATAGCAAGGCTGTCAGCGCCAGCCGACATGGCTCTCATGTGTCGCGGTCTAAAGGTACCTTAACATGGATGGATTTTGACAAACTATAGCTTGTTGCATAGCGGATGAATAGGCCAACAAGCTGACAAATCGGCAAGGCTTCAGACTTGAAACTTTTGGAGTGAGCCCCAGACGTAGGTACATGATGCCCCAGTTTCGTTTTTGTGCAGTAAGTCCCATAGCAAGGGCTGTCAGCGCCAGCCGACATGGCTCTCATATGTCGCGGTCTAAAGGTACCTCAACATGGATGGATTTTGACAAACTATAGCTTGTTGGATAGCGGATGAATAGGCCAACAAGCTGACAAATCGGCAAGGCTTCAGACTTGAAACTTTTGGAGTGAGCCCCAGACGTAGGTACATGATGCCCCCAGTTTCGTTTTTGTGCAGTAAGTCCCATAGCAAGGGCTGTCAGCGCCAGCCGACATGGCTCTCATATGTCGCGGTCTAAAGGTACCTTAACATCAATGGATTTTGACAAACTATAGCTTGTTGGATAGCGGATGAATAGGCCAACAAGCTGACAAATCGGCAAGGCTTCAGACTTGAAACTTTTGGAGTGAGCCCCAGACGTAGGTACATGATGCCCCCAGTTTCGTTTTTGTGCAGTAAGTCCCATAGCAAGGGCTGTCAGCGCCAGCCGACATGGCTCTCATATGTCGCGGTCTAAAGGTACCTCAACATGGATGGATTTTGACAAACTATAGCTTGTTGGATAGCGGATGAATAGGCCAACAAGCTGACAAATCGGCAAGGCTTCAGACTTGAAACTTTTGGAGTGAGCCTCAGACGTAGGTACATGATGCCCCCAGTTTCGTTTTTGTGCAGTAAGTCCCATAGCAAGGGCTGTCAGCGCCAGCCGACATGGCTCTCATATGTCGCGGTCTAAAGGTACCTTAACATGGATGGATTTTGACAAACTATAGCTTGTTGGATAGCGGATGAATAGGCCAACAAGCTGACAAATCGGCAAGGCTTCAGACTTGAAACTTTTGGAGTGAGCCCCAGACGTAGGTACATGATGCCCCCAGTTTCGTTTTTGTGCAGTAAGTCCCATAGCAAGGGCTGTCAGCGCCAGCCGACATGGCTCTCATATGTCGCGGTCTAAAGGTACCTCAACATCAATGGATTTTGACAAACTATAGCTTGTTGGATAGCGGATGAATAGGCCAACAAGCTGACAAATCGGCAAGGCTTCAGACTTGAAACTTTGGAGTGAGCCCCAGACGTAGGTACATGATGCCCCCAGTTTCGTTTTTGTGCAGTAAGTCCCATAGCAAGGGCTGTCAGCGCCAGCCGACATGGCTCTCATATGTCGCGGTCTAAAGGTACCTCAACATGGATGGATTTTGACAAACTATAGCTTGTTGGATAGCGGATGAATAGGCCAACAAGCTGACAAATCGGCAAGGCTTCAGACTTGAAACTTTTGGAGTGAGCCCCAGACGTAGGTACATGATGCCCCCAGTTTCGTTTTTGTGCAGTAAGTCCCATAGCAAGGGCTGTCAGCGCCAGCCGACATGGCTCTCATATGTCGCGGTCTAAAGGTACCTCAACATGGATGGATTTTGAAAAACTATAGCTTGTTGGATAGCGGATGAATAGTCCAACAAGCTGACAAATCGGCAAGGCTTCAGACTTGAAACTTTGGAGTGAGCCTCAGACGTAGGTACATGATGCCCCCAGTTTCGTTTTTGTGCAGTAAGTCCCATAGCAAGGGCTGTCAGCGCCAGCCGACATGGCTCTCATATGTCGCGGTCTAAAGGTACCTCAACATGGATGGATTTTGACAAACTATAGCTTGTTGGATAGCGGATGAATTGGCCAACAAGCTGACAAATCGGCAAGGCTTCAGACTTGAAACTTTTGGAGTGAGCCTCAGACGTAGGTACATGATGCCCCCAGTTTCGTTTTTGTGCAGTAAGTCCCATAGCAAGGGCTGTCAGCGCCAGCCGACATGGCTCTCATATGTCGCGGTCTAAAGGTACCTCAACATGGATGGATTTTGACAAACTATAGCTTGTTGGATAGCGGATGAATAGGCCAACAAGCTGACAAATCGGCAAGGCTTCAGACTTGAAACTTTTGGAGTGAGCCCCAGACGTAGGTACATGATGCCCCAGTTTCGTTTTTGTGCAGTAAGTCCCATAGCAAGGGCTGTCAGCGCCAGCCGACATGGCTCTCATATGTCGCGGTCTAAAGGTACCTCAACATGGATGGATTTTGACAAACTATAGCTTGTTGGATAGCGGATGAATAGGCCAACAAGCTGACAAATCGGCAAGGCTTCAGACTTGAAACTTTTGGAGTGAGCCTCAGACGTAGGTACATGATGCCCCCAGTTTCGTTTTTGTGCAGTAAGTCCCATAGCAAGGGCTGTCAGCGCCAGCCGACATGGCTCTCATATGTCGCGGTCTAAAGGTACCTTAACATGGATGGATTTTGACAAACTATAGCTTGTTGGATAGCGGATGAATAGGCCAACAAGCTGACAAATCGGCAAGGCTTCAGACTTGAAACTTTTGGAGTGAGCCCCAGACGTAGGTACATGATGCCCCCAGTTTCGTTTTTGTGCAGTAAGTCCCATAGCAAGGGCTGTCAGCGCCAGCCGACATGGCTCTCATATGTCGCGGTCTAAAGGTACCTCAACATCAATGGATTTTGACAAACTATAGCTTGTTGGATAGCGGATGAATAGGCCAACAAGCTGACAAATCGGCAAGGCTTCAGACTTGAAACTTTTGGAGTGAGCCCCAGACGTAGGTACATGATGCCCCCAGTTTCGTTTTTGTGCAGTAAGTCCCATAGCAAGGGCTGTCAGCGCCAGCCGACATGGCTCTCATATGTCGCGGTCTAAAGGTACCTCAACATGGATGGATTTTGACAAACTATAGCTTGTTGGATAGCGGATGAATTGGCCAATAAGCTGACAAATCGGCAAGGCTTCAGACTTGAAACTTTTGGAGTGAGCCCAGACGTAGGTACATGATGCCCCCAGTTTCGTTTTTGTGCAGTAAGTCCCATAGCAAGGGCTGTCAGCGCCAGCCGACATGGCTCTCATATGTCGCGGTCTAAAGGTACCTCAACATGGATGGATTTTGACAAACTATAGCTTGTTGGATAGCGGATGAATAGGCCAACAAGCTGACAAATCGGCAAGGCTTCAGACTTGAAACTTTTGGAGTGAGCCCCAGACGTAGGTACATGATGCCCCAGTTTCGTTTTTGTGCAGTAAGTCCCATAGCAAGGGCTGTCAGCGCCAGCCGACATGGCTCTCATATGTCGCGGTCTAAAGGTACCTCAACATGGATGGATTTTGACAAACTATAGCTTGTTGGATAGCGGATGAATTGGCCAACAAGCTGACAAATCGGCAAGGCTTCAGACTTGAAACTTTTGGAGTGAGCCCCAGACGTAGGTACATGATGCCCCCAGTTTCGTTTTTGTGCAGTAAGTCCCATAGCAAGGGCTGTCAGCGCCAGCCGACATGGCTCTCATATGTCGCGGTCTAAAGGTACCTCAACATGGATGGATTTTGACAAACTATAGCTTGTTGGATAGCGGATGAATTGGCCAACAAGCTGACAAATCGGCAAGGCTTCAGACTTGAAACTTTTGGAGTGAGCCCCAGACGTAGGTACATGATGCCCCCAGTTTCGTTTTTGTGCAGTAAGTCCCATAGCAAGGGCTGTCAGCGCCAGCCGACATGGCTCTCATATGTCGCGGTCTAAAGGTACCTCAACATGGATGGATTTTGACAAACTATAGCTTGTTGGATAGCGGATGAATAGGCCAACAAGCTGACAAATCGGCAAGGCTTCAGACTTGAAACTTTTGGAGTGAGCCTCAGACGTAGGTACATGATGCCCCCAGTTTCGTTTTTGTGCAGTAAGTCCCATAGCAAGGGCTGTCAGCGCCAGCCGACATGGCTCTCATATGTCGCGGTCTAAAGGTACCTCAACATGGATGGATTTTGACAAACTATAGCTTGTTGGATAGCGGATGAATAGGCCAACAAGCTGACAAATCGGCAAGGCTTCAGACTTGAAACTTTTGGAGTGAGCCCAGACGTAGGTACATGATGCCCCCAGTTTCGTTTTTGTGCAGTAAGTCCCATAGCAAGGGCTGTCAGCGCCAGCCGACATGGCTCTCATATGTCGCGGTCTAAAGGTACCTCAACATCAATGGATTTTGACAAACTATAGCTTGTTGGATAGCGGATGAATTGGCCAACAAGCTGACAAATCGGCAAGGCTTCAGACTTGAAACTTTTGGAGTGAGCCCCAGACGTAGGTACATGATGCCCCCAGTTTCGTTTTTGTGCAGTAAGTCCCATAGCAAGGGCTGTCAGCGCCAGCCGACATGGCTCTCATATGTCGCGGTCTAAAGGTACCTCAACATGGATGGATTTTGACAAACTATAGCTTGTTGGATAGCGGATGAATAGGCCAACAAGCTGACAAATCGGCAAGGCTTCAGACTTGAAACTTTTGGAGTGAGCCTCAGACGTAGGTACATGATGCCCCAGTTTCGTTTTTGTGCAGTAAGTCCCATAGCAAGGGCTGTCAGCGCCAGCCGACATGGCTCTCATATGTCGCGGTCTAAAGGTACCTTAACATGGATGGATTTTGACAAACTATAGCTTGTTGGATAGCGGATGAATAGGCCAACAAGCTGACAAATCGGCAAGGCTTCAGACTTGAAACTTTTGGAGTGAGCCTCAGACGTAGGTACATGATGCCCCCAGTTTCGTTTTTGTGCAGTAAGTCCCATAGCAAGGGCTGTCAGCGCCAGCCGACATGGCTCTCATATGTCGCGGTCTAAAGGTACCTCAACATGGATGGATTTTGACAAACTATAGCTTGTTGGATAGCGGATGAATTGGCCAATAAGCTGACAAATCGGCAAGGCTTCAGACTTGAAACTTTTGGAGTGAGCCCCAGACGTAGGTACATGATGCCCCCAGTTTCGTTTTTGTGCAGTAAGTCCCATAGCAAGGGCTGTCAGCGCCAGCCGACATGGCTCTCATATGTCGCGGTCTAAAGGTACCTCAACATGGATGGATTTTGACAAACTATAGCTTGTTGGATAGCGGATGAATAGGCCAACAAGCTGACAAATCGGCAAGGCTTCAGACTTGAAACTTTTGGAGTGAGCCTCAGACGTAGGTACATGATGCCCCCAGTTTCGTTTTTGTGCAGTAAGTCCCATAGCAAGGGCTGTCAGCGCCAGCCGACATGGCTCTCATATGTCGCGGTCTAAAGGTACCTCAACATGGATGGATTTTGACAAACTATAGCTTGTTGGATAGCGGATGAATAGGCCAACAAGCTGACAAATCGGCAAGGCTTCAGACTTGAAACTTTTGGAGTGAGCCCCAGACGTAGGTACATGATGCCCCCAGTTTCGTTTTTGTGCAGTAAGTCCCATAGCAAGGGCTGTCAGCGCCAGCCGACATGGCTCTCATATGTCGCGGTCTAAAGGTACCTTAACATGGATGGATTTTGACAAACTATAGCTTGTTGCATAGCGGATGAATAGGCCAACAAGCTGACAAATCGGCAAGGCTTCAGACTTGAAACTTTTGGAGTGAGCCCCAGACGTAGGTACATGATGCCCCCAGTTTCGTTTTTGTGCAGTAAGTCCCATAGCAAGGGCTGTCAGCGCCAGCCGACATGGCTCTCATATGTCGCGGTCTAAAGGTACCTCAACATGGATGGATTTTGACAAACTATAGCTTGTTGGATAGCGGATGAATTGGCCAATAAGCTGACAAATCGGCAAGGCTTCAGACTTGAAACTTTTGGAGTGAGCCCCAGACGTAGGTACATGATGCCCCCAGTTTCGTTTTTGTGCAGTAAGTCCCATAGCAAGGGCTGTCAGCGCCAGCCGACATGGCTCTCATATGTCGCGGTCTAAAGGTACCTCAACATGGATGGATTTTGACAAACTATAGCTTGTTGGATAGCGGATGAATAGGCCAACAAGCTGACAAATCGGCAAGGCTTCAGACTTGAAACTTTTGGAGTGAGCCCCAGACGTAGGTACATGATGCCCCCAGTTTCGTTTTTGTGCAGTAAGTCCCATAGCAAGGGCTGTCAGCGCCAGCCGACATGGCTCTCATATGTCGCGGTCTAAAGGTACCTCAACATGGATGGATTTTGACAAACTATAGCTTGTTGGATAGCGGATGAATAGGCCAACAAGCTGACAAATCGGCAAGGCTTCAGACTTGAAACTTTTGGAGTGAGCCCCAGACGTAGGTACATGATGCCCCCAGTTTCGTTTTTGTGCAGTAAGTCCCATAGCAAGGGCTGTCAGCGCCAGCCGACATGGCTCTCATATGTCGCGGTCTAAAGGTACCTTAACATGGATGGATTTTGACAAACTATAGCTTGTTGGATAGCGGATGAATAGGCCAACAAGCTGACAAATCGGCAAGGCTTCAGACTTGAAACTTTTGGAGTGAGCCCCAGACGTAGGTACATGATGCCCCCAGTTTCGTTTTTGTGCAGTAAGTCCCATAGCAAGGGCTGTCAGCGCCAGCCGACATGGCTCTCATATGTCGCGGTCTAAAGGTACCTCAACATGGATGGATTTTGACAAACTATAGCTTGTTGGATAGCGGATGAATAGGCCAACAAGCTGACAAATCGGCAAGGCTTCAGACTTGAAACTTTTGGAGTGAGCCTCAGACGTAGGTACATGATGCCCCCAGTTTCGTTTTTGTGCAGTAAGTCCCATAGCAAGGGCTGTCAGCGCCAGCCGACATGGCTCTCATATGTCGCGGTCTAAAGGTACCTCAACATGGATGGATTTTGACAAACTATAGCTTGTTGGATAGCGGATGAATAGGCCAACAAGCTGACAAATCGGCAAGGCTTCAGACTTGAAACTTTTGGAGTGAGCCCCAGACGTAGGTACATGATGCCCCCAGTTTCGTTTTTGTGCAGTAAGTCCCATAGCAAGGGCTGTCAGCGCCAGCCGACATGGCTCTCATATGTCGCGGTCTAAAGGTACCTTAACATGGATGGATTTTGACAAACTATAGCTTGTTGGATAGCGGATGAATAGGCCAACAAGCTGACAAATCGGCAAGGCTTCAGACTTGAAACTTTTGGAGTGAGCCCCAGACGTAGGTACATGATGCCCCAGTTTCGTTTTTGTGCAGTAAGTCCCATAGCAAGGGCTGTCAGCGCCAGCCGACATGGCTCTCATATGTCGCGGTCTAAAGGTACCTCAACATGGATGGATTTTGACAAACTATAGCTTGTTGGATAGCGGATGAATTGGCCAATAAGCTGACAAATCGGCAAGGCTTCAGACTTGAAACTTTTGGAGTGAGCCCCAGACGTAGGTACATGATGCCCCAGTTTCGTTTTTGTGCAGTAAGTCCCATAGCAAGGGCTGTCAGCGCCAGCCGACATGGCTCTCATATGTCGCGGTCTAAAGGTACCTCAACATGGATGGATTTTGACAAACTATAGCTTGTTGGATAGCGGATGAATAGGCCAACAAGCTGACAAATCGGCAAGGCTTCAGACTTGAAACTTTTGGAGTGAGCCCCAGACGTAGGTACATGATGCCCCAGTTTCGTTTTTGTGCAGTAAGTCCCATAGCAAGGGCTGTCAGCGCCAGCCGACATGGCTCTCATATGTCGCGGTCTAAAGGTACCTCAACATGGATGGATTTTGACAAACTATAGCTTGTTGGATAGCGGATGAATAGGCCAACAAGCTGACAAATCGGCAAGGCTTCAGACTTGAAACTTTTGGAGTGAGCCCCAGACGTAAGTACATGATGCCCCAGTTTCGTTTTTGTGCAGTAAGTCCCATAGCAAGGGCTGTCAGCGCCAGCCGACATGGCTCTCATATGTCGCGGTCTAAAGGTACCTTAACATGGATGGATTTTGACAAACTATAGCTTGTTGGATAGCGGATGAATAGGCCAACAAGCTGACAAATCGGCAAGGCTTCAGACTTGAAACTTTTGGAGTGAGCCCCAGACGTAGGTACATGATGCCCGCAGTTTCGTTTTTGTGCAGTAAGTCCCATAGCAAGGGCTGTCAGCGCCAGCCGACATGGCTCTCATATGTCGCGGTCTAAAGGTACCTCAACATTGATGGATTTTGACAAACTATAGCTTGTTGGATAGCGGATGAATAGGCCAACAAGCTGACAAATCGGCAAGGCTTCAGACTTGAAACTTTTGGAGTGAGCCCCAGACGTAGGTACATGATGCCCCCAGTTTCGTTTTTGTGCAGTAAGTCCCATAGCAAGGGCTGTCAGCGCCAGCCGACATGGCTCTCATATGTCGCGGTCTAAAGGTACCTCAACATGGATGGATTTTGACAAACTATAGCTTGTTGGATAGCGGATGAATAGGCCAACAAGCTGACAAATCGGCAAGGCTTCAGACTTGAAACTTTTGGAGTGAGCCTCAGACGTAGGTACATGATGCCCCCAGTTTCGTTTTTGTGCAGTAAGTCCCATAGCAAGGGCTGTCAGCGCCAGCCGACATGGCTCTCATATGTCGCGGTCTAAAGGTACCTCAACATGGATGGATTTTGACAAACTATAGCTTGTTGGATAGCGGATGAATAGGCCAACAAGCTGACAAATCGGCAAGGCTTCAGACTTGAAACTTTTGGAGTGAGCCCCAGACGTAGGTACATGATGCCCCCAGTTTCGTTTTTGTGCAGTAAGTCCCATAGCAAGGGCTGTCAGCGCCAGCCGACATGGCTCTCATATGTCGCGGTCTAAAGGTACCTTAACATGGATGGATTTTGACAAACTATAGCTTGTTGGATAGCGGATGAATAGGCCAACAAGCTGACAAATCGGCAAGGCTTCAGACTTGAAACTTTTGGAGTGAGCCCCAGACGTAGGTACATGATGCCCCAGTTTCGTTTTTGTGCAGTAAGTCCCATAGCAAGGGCTGTCAGCGCCAGCCGACATGGCTCTCATGTGTCGCGGTCTAAAGGTACCTTAACATGGATGGATTTTGACAAACTATAGCTTGTTGGATAGCGGATGAATAGGCCAACAAGCTGACAAATCGGCAAGGCTTCAGACTTGAAACTTTTGGAGTGAGCCCCAGACGTAGGTACATGATGCCCCCAGTTTCGTTTTTGTGCAGTAAGTCCCATAGCAAGGGCTGTCAGCGCCAGCCGACATGGCTCTCATATGTCGCGGTCTAAAGGTACCTCAACATGGATGGATTTTGACAAACTATAGCTTGTTGGATAGCGGATGAATTGGCCAATAAGCTGACAAATCGGCAAGGCTTCAGACTTGAAACTTTTGGAGTGAGCCCCAGACGTAGGTACATGATGCCCCCAGTTTCGTTTTTGTGCAGTAAGTCCCATAGCAAGGGCTGTCAGCGCCAGCCGACATGGCTCTCATATGTCGCGGTCTAAAGGTACCTCAACATGGATGGATTTTGACAAACTATAGCTTGTTGGATAGCGGATGAATAGGCCAACAAGCTGACAAATCGGCAAGGCTTCAGACTTGAAACTTTTGGAGTGAGCCCCAGACGTAGGTACATGATGCCCCCAGTTTCGTTTTTGTGCAGTAAGTCCCATAGCAAGGGCTGTCAGCGCCAGCCGACATGGCTCTCATATGTCGCGGTCTAAAGGTACCTCAACATGGATGGATTTTGACAAACTATAGCTTGTTGGATAGCGGATGAATAGGCCAACAAGCTGACAAATCGGCAAGGCTTCAGACTTGAAACTTTTGGAGTGAGCCTCAGACGTAGGTACATGATGCCCCCAGTTTCGTTTTTGTGCAGTAAGTCCCATAGCAAGGGCTGTCAGCGCCAGCCGACATGGCTCTCATATGTCGCGGTCTAAAGGTACCTTAACATGGATGGATTTTGACAAACTATAGCTTGTTGGATAGCGGATGAATAGGCCAACAAGCTGACAAATCGGCAAGGCTTCAGACTTGAAACTTTTGGAGTGAGCCCCAGACGTAGGTACATGATGCCCCCAGTTTCGTTTTTGTGCAGTAAGTCCCATAGCAAGGGCTGTCAGCGCCAGCCGACATGGCTCTCATATGTCGCGGTCTAAAGGTACCTTAACATGGATGGATTTTGACAAACTATAGCTTGTTGGATAGCGGATGAATAGGCCAACAAGCTGACAAATCGGCAAGGCTTCAGACTTGAAACTTTTGGAGTGAGCCCCAGACGTAGGTACATGATGCCCCCAGTTTCGTTTTTGTGCAGTAAGTCCCATAGCAAGGGCTGTCAGCGCCAGCCGACATGGCTCTCATATGTCGCGGTCTAAAGGTACCTCAACATGGATGGATTTTGACAAACTATAGCTTGTTGGATAGCGGATGAATAGGCCAACAAGCTGACAAATCGGCAAGGCTTCAGACTTGAAACTTTTGGAGTGAGCCCCAGACGTAGGTACATGATGCCCCCAGTTTCGTTTTTGTGCAGTAAGTCCCATAGCAAGGGCTGTCAGCGCCAGCCGACATGGCTCTCATATGTCGCGGTCTAAAGGTACCTCAACATGGATGGATTTTGACAAACTATAGCTTGTTGGATAGCGGATGAATAGGCCAACAAGCTGACAAATCGGCAAGGCTTCAGACTTGAAACTTTTGGAGTGAGCCCCAGACGTAGGTACATGATGCCCCCAGTTTCGTTTTTGTGCAGTAAGTCCCATAGCAAGGGCTGTCAGCGCCAGCCGACATGGCTCTCATATGTCGCGGTCTAAAGGTACCTCAACATGGATGGATTTTGACAAACTATAGCTTGTTGGATAGCGGATGAATAGGCCAACAAGCTGACAAATCGGCAAGGCTTCAGACTTGAAACTTTTGGAGTGAGCCCCAGACGTAGGTACATGATGCCCCCAGTTTCGTTTTTGTGCAGTAAGTCCCATAGCAAGGGCTGTCAGCGCCAGCCGACATGGCTCTCATATGTCGCGGTCTAAAGGTACCTCAACATGGATGGATTTTGACAAACTATAGCTTGTTGGATAGCGGATGAATAGGCCAACAAGCTGACAAATCGGCAAGGCTTCAGACTTGAAACTTTTGGAGTGAGCCCCAGACGTAGGTACATGATGCCCCCAGTTTCGTTTTTGTGCAGTAAGTCCCATAGCAAGGGCTGTCAGCGCCAGCCGACATGGCTCTCATATGTCGCGGTCTAAAGGTACCTCAACATGGATGGATTTTGACAAACTATAGCTTGTTGGATAGCGGATGAATAGGCCAACAAGCTGACAAATCGGCAAGGCTTCAGACTTGAAACTTTTGGAGTGAGCCTCAGACGTAGGTACATGATGCCCCAGTTTCGTTTTTGTGCAGTAAGTCCCATAGCAAGGGCTGTCAGCGCCAGCCGACATGGCTCTCATATGTCGCGGTCTAAAGGTACCTCAACATGGATGGATTTTGACAAACTATAGCTTGTTGGATAGCGGATGAATAGGCCAACAAGCTGACAAATCGGCAAGGCTTCAGACTTGAAACTTTTGGAGTGAGCCCCAGACGTAGGTACATGATGCCCCAGTTTCGTTTTTGTGCAGTAAGTCCCATAGCAAGGGCTGTCAGCGCCAGCCGACATGGCTCTCATGTGTCGCGGTCTAAAGGTACCTCAACATGGATGGATTTTGACAAACTATAGCTTGTTGGATAGCGGATGAATTGGCCAATAAGCTGACAAATCGGCAAGGCTTCAGACTTGAAACTTTTGGAGTGAGCCCCAGACGTAGGTACATGATGCCCCCAGTTTCGTTTTTGTGCAGTAAGTCCCATAGCAAGGGCTGTCAGCGCCAGCCGACATGGCTCTCATATGTCGCGGTCTAAAGGTACCTCAACATGGATGGATTTTGACAAACTATAGCTTGTTGGATAGCGGATGAATAGGCCAACAAGCTGACAAATCGGCAAGGCTTCAGACTTGAAACTTTTGGAGTGAGCCCCAGACGTAGGTACATGATGCCCCAGTTTCGTTTTTGTGCAGTAAGTCCCATAGCAAGGGCTGTCAGCGCCAGCCGACATGGCTCTCATGTGTCGCGGTCTAAAGGTACCTTAACATGGATGGATTTTGACAAACTATAGCTTGTTGGATAGCGGATGAATAGGCCAACAAGCTGACAAATCGGCAAGGCTTCAGACTTGAAACTTTTGGAGTGAGCCTCAGACGTAGGTACATGATGCCCCCAGTTTCGTTTTTGTGCAGTAAGTCCCATAGCAAGGGCTGTCAGCGCCAGCCGACATGGCTCTCATATGTCGCGGTCTAAAGGTACCTCAACATGGATGGATTTTGACAAACTATAGCTTGTTGGATAGCGGATGAATTGGCCAATAAGCTGACAAATCGGCAAGGCTTCAGACTTGAAACTTTTGGAGTGAGCCCCAGACGTAGGTACATGATGCCCCCAGTTTCGTTTTTGTGCAGTAAGTCCCATAGCAAGGGCTGTCAGCGCCAGCCGACATGGCTCTCATATGTCGCGGTCTAAAGGTACCTCAACATGGATGGATTTTGACAAACTATAGCTTGTTGGATAGCGGATGAATAGGCCAACAAGCTGACAAATCGGCAAGGCTTCAGACTTGAAACTTTTGGAGTGAGCCCCAGACGTAGGTACATGATGCCCCAGTTTCGTTTTTGTGCAGTAAGTCCCATAGCAAGGGCTGTCAGCGCCAGCCGACATGGCTCTCATATGTCGCGGTCTAAAGGTACCTTAACATTTATGGATTTTGACAAACTATAGCTTGTTGGATAGCGGATGAATAGGCCAACAAGCTGACAAATCGGCAAGGCTTCAGACTTGAAACTTTTGGAGTGAGCCCCAGACGTAGGTACATGATGCCCCCAGTTTCGTTTTTGTGCAGTAAGTCCCATAGCAAGGGCTGTCAGCGCCAGCCGACATGGCTCTCATATGTCGCGGTCTAAAGGTACCTTAACATGGATGGATTTTGACAAACTATAGCTTGTTGGATAGCGGATGAATAGGCCAACAAGCTGACAAATCGGCAAGGCTTCAGACTTGAAACTTTTGGAGTGAGCCTCAGACGTAGGTACATGATGCCCCCAGTTTCGTTTTTGTGCAGTAAGTCCCATAGCAAGGGCTGTCAGCGCCAGCCGACATGGCTCTCATATGTCGCGGTCTAAAGGTACCTCAACATGGATGGATTTTGACAAACTATAGCTTGTTGGATAGCGGATGAATAGGCCAACAAGCTGACAAATCGGCAAGGCTTCAGACTTGAAACTTTTGGAGTGAGCCCCAGACGTAGGTACATGATGCCCCCAGTTTCGTTTTTGTGCAGTAAGTCCCATAGCAAGGGCTGTCAGCGCCAGCCGACATGGCTCTCATATGTCGCGGTCTAAAGGTACCTTAACATTTATGGATTTTGACAAACTATAGCTTGTTGGATAGCGGATGAATAGGCCAACAAGCTGACAAATCGGCAAGGCTTCAGACTTGAAACTTTTGGAGTGAGCCTCAGACGTAGGTACATGATGCCCCAGTTTCGTTTTTGTGCAGTAAGTCCCATAGCAAGGGCTGTCAGCGCCAGCCGACATGGCTCTCATATGTCGCGGTCTAAAGGTACCTCAACATGGATGGATTTTGACAAACTATAGCTTGTTGGATAGCGGATGAATAGGCCAACAAGCTGACAAATCGGCAAGGCTTCAGACTTGAAACTTTTGGAGTGAGCCTCAGACGTAGGTACATGATGCCCCCAGTTTCGTTTTTGTGCAGTAAGTCCCATAGCAAGGGCTGTCAGCGCCAGCCGACATGGCTCTCATATGTCGCGGTCTAAAGGTACCTCAACATGGATGGATTTTGACAAACTATAGCTTGTTGGATAGCGGATGAATTGGCCAATAAGCTGACAAATCGGCAAGGCTTCAGACTTGAAACTTTTGGAGTGAGCCCCAGACGTAGGTACATGATGCCCCAGTTTCGTTTTTGTGCAGTAAGTCCCATAGCAAGGGCTGTCAGCGCCAGCCGACATGGCTCTCATATGTCGCGGTCTAAAGGTACCTTAACATTTATGGATTTTGACAAACTATAGCTTGTTGGATAGCGGATGAATAGGCCAACAAGCTGACAAATCGGCAAGGCTTCAGACTTGAAACTTTTGGAGTGAGCCCCAGACGTAGGTACATGATGCCCCCAGTTTCGTTTTTGTGCAGTAAGTCCCATAGCAAGGGCTGTCAGCGCCAGCCGACATGGCTCTCATATGTCGCGGTCTAAAGGTACCTTAACATGGATGGATTTTGACAAACTATAGCTTGTTGCATAGCGGATGAATAGGCCAACAAGCTGACAAATCGGCAAGGCTTCAGACTTGAAACTTTTGGAGTGAGCCCCAGACGTAGGTACATGATGCCCCAGTTTCGTTTTTGTGCAGTAAGTCCCATAGCAAAGGCTGTCAGCGCCAGCCGACATGGCTCTCATGTGTCGCGGTCTAAAGGTACCTTAACATGGATGGATTTTGACAAACTATAGCTTGTTGGATAGCGGATGAATAGGCCAACAAGCTGACAAATCGGCAAGGCTTCAGACTTGAAACTTTTGGAGTGAGCCTCAGACGTAGGTACATGATGCCCCCAGTTTCGTTTTTGTGCAGTAAGTCCCATAGCAAGGGCTGTCAGCGCCAGCCGACATGGCTCTCATATGTCGCGGTCTAAAGGTACCTCAACATGGATGGATTTTGACAAACTATAGCTTGTTGGATAGCGGATGAATTGGCCAATAAGCTGACAAATCGGCAAGGCTTCAGACTTGAAACTTTTGGAGTGAGCCCCAGACGTAGGTACATGATGCCCCCAGTTTCGTTTTTGTGCAGTAAGTCCCATAGCAAGGGCTGTCAGCGCCAGCCGACATGGCTCTCATATGTCGCGGTCTAAAGGTACCTCAACATGGATGGATTTTGACAAACTATAGCTTGTTGGATAGCGGATGAATAGGCCAACAAGCTGACAAATCGGCAAGGCTTCAGACTTGAAACTTTTGGAGTGAGCCCCAGACGTAGGTACATGATGCCCCCAGTTTCGTTTTTGTGCAGTAAGTCCCATAGCAAGGGCTGTCAGCGCCAGCCGACATGGCTCTCATATGTCGCGGTCTAAAGGTACCTTAACATTTATGGATTTTGACAAACTATAGCTTGTTGGATAGCGGATGAATAGGCCAACAAGCTGACAAATCGGCAAGGCTTCAGACTTGAAACTTTTGGAGTGAGCCCCAGACGTAGGTACATGATGCCCCCAGTTTCGTTTTTGTGCAGTAAGTCCCATAGCAAGGGCTGTCAGCGCCAGCCGACATGGCTCTCATATGTCGCGGTCTAAAGGTACCTCAACATGGATGGATTTTGACAAACTATAGCTTGTTGGATAGCGGATGAATAGGCCAACAAGCTGACAAATCGGCAAGGCTTCAGACTTGAAACTTTTGGAGTGAGCCCCAGACGTAGGTACATGATGCCCCCAGTTTCGTTTTTGTGCAGTAAGTCCCATAGCAAGGGCTGTCAGCGCCAGCCGACATGGCTCTCATATGTCGCGGTCTAAAGGTACCTTAACATGGATGGATTTTGACAAACTATAGCTTGTTGGATAGCGGATGAATAGGCCAACAAGCTGACAAATCGGCAAGGCTTCAGACTTGAAACTTTTGGAGTGAGCCCCAGACGTAGGTACATGATGCCCCCAGTTTCGTTTTTGTGCAGTAAGTCCCATAGCAAGGGCTGTCAGCGCCAGCCGACATGGCTCTCATGTGTCGCGGTCTAAAGGTACCTCAACATGGATGGATTTTGACAAACTATAGCTTGTTGGATAGCGGATGAATAGGCCAACAAGCTGACAAATCGGCAAGGCTTCAGACTTGAAACTTTTGGAGTGAGCCTCAGACGTAGGTACATGATGCCCCCAGTTTCGTTTTTGTGCAGTAAGTCCCATAGCAAGGGCTGTCAGCGCCAGCCGACATGGCTCTCATATGTCGCGGTCTAAAGGTACCTCAACATGGATGGATTTTGACAAACTATAGCTTGTTGGATAGCGGATGAATAGGCCAACAAGCTGACAAATCGGCAAGGCTTCAGACTTGAAACTTTTGGAGTGAGCCCCAGACGTAGGTACATGATGCCCCCAGTTTCGTTTTTGTGCAGTAAGTCCCATAGCAAGGGCTGTCAGCGCCAGCCGACATGGCTCTCATATGTCGCGGTCTAAAGGTACCTCAACATTTATGGATTTTGACAAACTATAGCTTGTTGGATAGCGGATGAATAGGCCAACAAGCTGACAAATCGGCAAGGCTTCAGACTTGAAACTTTTGGAGTGAGCCCCAGACGTAGGTACATGATGCCCCCAGTTTCGTTTTTGTGCAGTAAGTCCCATAGCAAGGGCTGTCAGCGCCAGCCGACATGGCTCTCATATGTCGCGGTCTAAAGGTACCTTAACATTTATGGATTTTGACAAACTATAGCTTGTTGGATAGCGGATGAATAGGCCAACAAGCTGACAAATCGGCAAGGCTTCAGACTTGAAACTTTTGGAGTGAGCCTCAGACGTAGGTACATGATGCCCCCAGTTTCGTTTTTGTGCAGTAAGTCCCATAGCAAGGGCTGTCAGCGCCAGCCGACATGGCTCTCATGTGTCGCGGTCTAAAGGTACCTCAACATGGATGGATTTTGACAAACTATAGCTTGTTGGATAGCGGATGAATTGGCCAATAAGCTGACAAATCGGCAAGGCTTCAGACTTGAAACTTTTGGAGTGAGCCCCAGACGTAGGTACATGATGCCCCAGTTTCGTTTTTGTGCAGTAAGTCCCATAGCAAGGGCTGTCAGCGCCAGCCGACATGGCTCTCATGTGTCGCGGTCTAAAGGTACCTCAACATGGATGGATTTTGACAAACTATAGCTTGTTGGATAGCGGATGAATAGGCCAACAAGCTGACAAATCGGCAAGGCTTCAGACTTGAAACTTTTGGAGTGAGCCCCAGACGTAGGTACATGATGCCCCCAGTTTCGTTTTTGTGCAGTAAGTCCCATAGCAAGGGCTGTCAGCGCCAGCCGACATGGCTCTCATATGTCGCGGTCTAAAGGTACCTTAACATTTATGGATTTTGACAAACTATAGCTTGTTGGATAGCGGATGAATAGGCCAACAAGCTGACAAATCGGCAAGGCTTCAGACTTGAAACTTTTGGAGTGAGCCTCAGACGTAGGTACATGATGCCCCCAGTTTCGTTTTTGTGCAGTAAGTCCCATAGCAAGGGCTGTCAGCGCCAGCCGACATGGCTCTCATGTGTCGCGGTCTAAAGGTACCTTAACATGGATGGATTTTGACAAACTATAGCTTGTTGGATAGCGGATGAATAGGCCAACAAGCTGACAAATCGGCAAGGCTTCAGACTTGAAACTTTTGGAGTGAGCCCCAGACGTAGGTACATGATGCCCCCAGTTTCGTTTTTGTGCAGTAAGTCCCATAGCAAGGGCTGTCAGCGCCAGCCGACATGGCTCTCATATGTCGCGGTCTAAAGGTATCTTAACATTTATGGATTTTGACAAACTATAGCTTGTTGGATAGCGGATGAATATGCCAACAAGCTGGCAAATCGGCAGGGCTTCAGACTTGAAACTTTTGGAGTGAGGCCCAGACGTAGGTACATGATGCGCCCAGTTTCGTTTTTGTGCAGTAAGTCCTATAGCAAGGGCTGTCAACGCCAGCCGACATGGCTCTCATATGTCGCCGTCTAAAGGTACCTCAACATAGATGGAATTTGAAAAACTATAGCTTGTTGGATAGCGCATGAATATGCCAACAAGCTGACAAATCGGCAAGGCTTCAGACTTGAAACTTTTGGAGTGAGCCCCAGACGTAGGTACATGATGCCCCCAGTTTCGTTTTTGTTCAGTAAGTCCCATAGCAAAAGCTGTCAACGCCAGCCGACATGGCTCTCATATGTCGCGGTCTAAAGGTACCTCAACATTTATGGATTTTGACAAACTATAGCTTGTTGGATAGCGGATGAATAGGCCAACAAGCTGACAAATCGGCAAGGCTTCAGACTTGAAACTTTTGGAGTGAGCCTCAGACGTAGGTACATGATGCCCCCAGTTTCGTTTTTGTGCAGTAAGTCCCATAGCAAGGGCTGTCAGCGCCAGCCGACATGGCTCTCATATGTCGCGGTCTAAAGGTACCTCAACATAGATGGATTTTGACAAACTATAGCTTGTTGGATAGCGGATGAATAGGCCAATAAGCTGACAAATCGGCAAGGCTTCAGACTTGAAACTTTTGGAGTGAGCCCCAGACGTAGGTACATGATGCCCCCAGTTTCGTTTTTGTGCAGTAAGTCCCATAGCAAGGGCTGTCAGCGCCAGCCGACATGGCTCTCATATGTCGCGGTCTGAAGGTACCTCAACATTGATGGATTTTGAAAAACTATAGCTAGTTGGATAGCGGATGAATAGGCCAACAAGCTGACAAATCGGCAAGGCTTCAGGCTTGAAACTTTTGGAGTGAGCCCCAGACGTAGGTACATGATGCCCCCAGTTTCGTTTTTGTGCAGTAAGTCCCATAGCAAAGGCTGTCAGCGCCAACCGACATGGCTTTCATGTGTCGCGGTCTAAAGCCACCTTAACATTTATGGATTTTGACAAACTATAGCTTGTTGGATAGCGGATGAATAGGCCAACAAGCTGACAAATCGGCAAGGCTTCAGACTTGAAACTTTTGGAGTGAGCCTCAGACGTAGGTACATGATGCCCCCAGTTTCGTTTTTGTGCAGTAAGTCCCATAGCAAGGGCTGTCAGCGCCAGCCGACATGGCTCTCATGTGTCGCGGTCTAAAGGTACCTCAACATGGATGGATTTTGACAAACTATAGCTTGTTGGATAGCGGATGAATTGGCCAATAAGCTGACAAATCGGCAAGGCTTCAGACTTGAAACTTTTGGAGTGAGCCCCAGACGTAGGTACATGATGCCCCCAGTTTCGTTTTTGTGCAGTAAGTCCCATAGCAAGGGCTGTCAGCGCCAGCCGACATGGCTCTCATATGTCGCGGTCTAAAGGTACCTTAACATTTATGGATTTTGACAAACTATAGCTTGTTGGATAGCGGATGAATAGGCCAACAAGCTGACAAATCGGCAAGGCTTCAGACTTGAAACTTTTGGAGTGAGCCCCAGACGTAGGTACATGATGCCCCAGTTTCGTTTTTGTGCAGTAAGTCCCATAGCAAGGGCTGTCAGCGCCAGCCGACATGGCTCTCATGTGTCGCGGTCTAAAGGTACCTTAACATGGATGGATTTTGACAAACTATAGCTTGTTGGATAGCGGATGAATAGGCCAACAAGCTGACAAATCGGCAAGGCTTCAGACTTGAAACTTTTGGAGTGAGCCCCAGACGTAGGTACATGATGCCCCAGTTTCGTTTTTGTGCAGTAAGTCCCATAGCAAGGGCTGTCAGCGCCAGCCGACATGGCTCTCATGTGTCGCGGTCTAAAGGTACCTCAACATGGATGGATTTTGACAAACTATAGCTTGTTGGATAGCGGATGAATAGGCCAACAAGCTGACAAATCGGCAAGGCTTCAGACTTGAAACTTTTGGAGTGAGCCCCAGACGTAGGTACATGATGCCCCCAGTTTCGTTTTTGTGCAGTAAGTCCCATAGCAAGGGCTGTCAGCGCCAGCCGACATGGCTCTCATATGTCGCGGTCTAAAGGTACCTCAACATGAATGGATTTTGACAAACTATAGCTTGTTGGATAGCGGATGAATAGGCCAATAAGCTGACAAATCGGCAAGGCTTCAGACTTGAAACTTTTGGAGTGAGCCCCAGACGTAGGTACATGATGCCCCCAGTTTCGTTTTTGTGCAGTAAGTCCCATAGCAAGGGCTGTCAGCGCCAGCCGACATGGCTCTCATATGTCGCGGTCTAAAGGTACCTTAACATTTATGGATTTTGACAAACTATAGCTTGTTGGATAGCGGATGAATAGGCCAACAAGCTGACAAATCGGCAAGGCTTCAGACTTGAAACTTTTGGAGTGAGCCCCAGACGTAGGTACATGATGCCCCCAGTTTCGTTTTTGTGCAGTAAGTCCCATAGCAAGGGCTGTCAGCGCCAGCCGACATGGCTCTCATATGTCGCGGTCTAAAGGTACCTCAACATGGATGGATTTTGACAAACTATAGCTTGTTGGATAGCGGATGAATAGGCCAACAAGCTGACAAATCGGCAAGGCTTCAGACTTGAAACTTTTGGAGTGAGCCTCAGACGTAGGTACATGATGCCCCCAGTTTCGTTTTTGTGCAGTAAGTCCCATAGCAAGGGCTGTCAGCGCCAGCCGACATGGCTCTCATATGTCGCGGTCTAAAGGTACCTCAACATGGATGGATTTTGACAAACTATAGCTTGTTGGATAGCGGATGAATAGGCCAACAAGCTGACAAATCGGCAAGGCTTCAGACTTGAAACTTTTGGAGTGAGCCTCAGACGTAGGTACATGATGCCCCCAGTTTCGTTTTTGTGCAGTAAGTCCCATAGCAAGGGCTGTCAGCGCCAGCCGACATGGCTCTCATATGTCGCGGTCTAAAGGTACCTCAACATGGATGGATTTTGACAAACTATAGCTTGTTGGATAGCGGATGAATAGGCCAACAAGCTGACAAATCGGCAAGGCTTCAGACTTGAAACTTTTGGAGTGAGCCCCAGACGTAGGTACATGATGCCCCCAGTTTCGTTTTTGTGCAGTAAGTCCCATAGCAAGGGCTGTCAGCGCCAGCCGACATGGCTCTCATATGTCGCGGTCTAAAGGTACCTCAACATTTATGGATTTTGACAAACTATAGCTTGTTGGATAGCGGATGAATAGGCCAACAAGCTGACAAATCGGCAAGGCTTCAGACTTGAAACTTTTGGAGTGAGCCTCAGACGTAGGTACATGATGCCCCCAGTTTCGTTTTTGTGCAGTAAGTCCCATAGCAAGGGCTGTCAGCGCCAGCCGACATGGCTCTCATGTGTCGCGGTCTAAAGGTACCTTAACATGGATGGATTTTGACAAACTATAGCTTGTTGGATAGCGGATGAATAGGCCAACAAGCTGACAAATCGGCAAGGCTTCAGACTTGAAACTTTTGGAGTGAGCCCCAGACGTAGGTACATGATGCCCCCAGTTTCGTTTTTGTGCAGTAAGTCCCATAGCAAGGGCTGTCAGCGCCAGCCGACATGGCTCTCATATGTCGCGGTCTAAAGGTACCTCAACATGGATGGATTTTGACAAACTATAGCTTGTTGGATAGCGGATGAATAGGCCAACAAGCTGACAAATCGGCAAGGCTTCAGACTTGAAACTTTTGGAGTGAGCCCCAGACGTAGGTACATGATGCCCCCAGTTTCGTTTTTGTGCAGTAAGTCCCATAGCAAGGGCTGTCAGCGCCAGCCGACATGGCTCTCATATGTCGCGGTCTAAAGGTACCTCAACATGGATGGATTTTGACAAACTATAGCTTGTTGGATAGCGGATGAATAGGCCAACAAGCTGACAAATCGGCAAGGCTTCAGACTTGAAACTTTTGGAGTGAGCCTCAGACGTAGGTACATGATGCCCCCAGTTTCGTTTTTGTGCAGTAAGTCCCATAGCAAGGGCTGTCAGCGCCAGCCGACATGGCTCTCATATGTCGCGGTCTAAAGGTACCTCAACATGGATGGATTTTGACAAACTATAGCTTGTTGGATAGCGGATGAATAGGCCAACAAGCTGACAAATCGGCAAGGCTTCAGACTTGAAACTTTTGGAGTGAGCCCCAGACGTAGGTACATGATGCCCCCAGTTTCGTTTTTGTGCAGTAAGTCCCATAGCAAGGGCTGTCAGCGCCAGCCGACATGGCTCTCATGTGTCGCGGTCTAAAGGTACCTTAACATGGATGGATTTTGACAAACTATAGCTTGTTGGATAGCGGATGAATAGGCCAACAAGCTGACAAATCGGCAAGGCTTCAGACTTGAAACTTTTGGAGTGAGCCCCAGACGTAGGTACATGATGCCCCCAGTTTCGTTTTTGTGCAGTAAGTCCCATAGCAAGGGCTGTCAGCGCCAGCCGACATGGCTCTCATGTGTCGCGGTCTAAAGGTACCTTAACATGGATGGATTTTGACAAACTATAGCTTGTTGGATAGCGGATGAATAGGCCAACAAGCTGACAAATCGGCAAGGCTTCAGACTTGAAACTTTTGGAGTGAGCCCCAGACGTAGGTACATGATGCCCCAGTTTCGTTTTTGTGCAGTAAGTCCCATAGCAAGGGCTGTCAGCGCCAGCCGACATGGCTCTCATGTGTCGCGGTCTAAAGGTACCTCAACATGGATGGATTTTGACAAACTATAGCTTGTTGGATAGCGGATGAATAGGCCAACAAGCTGACAAATCGGCAAGGCTTCAGACTTGAAACTTTTGGAGTGAGCCCCAGACGTAGGTACATGATGCCCCAGTTTCGTTTTTGTGCAGTAAGTCCCATAGCAAGGGCTGTCAGCGCCAGCCGACATGGCTCTCATATGTCGCGGTCTAAAGGTACCTTAACATGGATGGATTTTGACAAACTATAGCTTGTTGGATAGCGGATGAATAGGCCAACAAGCTGACAAATCGGCAAGGCTTCAGACTTGAAACTTTTGGAGTGAGCCCCAGACGTAGGTACATGATGCCCCCAGTTTCGTTTTTGTGCAGTAAGTCCCATAGCAAGGGCTGTCAGCGCCAGCCGACATGGCTCTCATGTGTCGCGGTCTAAAGGTACCTCAACATGGATGGATTTTGACAAACTATAGCTTGTTGGATAGCGGATGAATAGGCCAACAAGCTGACAAATCGGCAAGGCTTCAGACTTGAAACTTTTGGAGTGAGCCCCAGACGTAGGTACATGATGCCCCAGTTTCGTTTTTGTGCAGTAAGTCCCATAGCAAGGGCTGTCAGCGCCAGCCGACATGGCTCTCATATGTCGCGGTCTAAAGGTACCTCAACATGGATGGATTTTGACAAACTATAGCTTGTTGGATAGCGGATGAATAGGCCAACAAGCTGACAAATCGGCAAGGCTTCAGACTTGAAACTTTTGGAGTGAGCCTCAGACGTAGGTACATGATGCCCCAGTTTCGTTTTTGTGCAGTAAGTCCCATAGCAAGGGCTGTCAGCGCCAGCCGACATGGCTCTCATATGTCGCGGTCTAAAGGTACCTCAACATGGATGGATTTTGACAAACTATAGCTTGTTGGATAGCGGATGAATAGGCCAACAAGCTGACAAATCGGCAAGGCTTCAGACTTGAAACTTTTGGAGTGAGCCCCAGACGTAGGTACATGATGCCCCCAGTTTCGTTTTTGTGCAGTAAGTCCCATAGCAAGGGCTGTCAGCGCCAGCCGACATGGCTCTCATGTGTCGCGGTCTAAAGGTACCTTAACATGGATGGATTTTGACAAACTATAGCTTGTTGGATAGCGGATGAATAGGCCAACAAGCTGACAAATCGGCAAGGCTTCAGACTTGAAACTTTTGGAGTGAGCCCCAGACGTAGGTACATGATGCCCCCAGTTTCGTTTTTGTGCAGTAAGTCCCATAGCAAGGGCTGTCAGCGCCAGCCGACATGGCTCTCATGTGTCGCGGTCTAAAGGTACCTCAACATGGATGGATTTTGACAAACTATAGCTTGTTGGATAGCGGATGAATAGGCCAACAAGCTGACAAATCGGCAAGGCTTCAGACTTGAAACTTTTGGAGTGAGCCCCAGACGTAGGTACATGATGCCCCCAGTTTCGTTTTTGTGCAGTAAGTCCCATAGCAAGGGCTGTCAGCGCCAGCCGACATGGCTCTCATGTGTCGCGGTCTAAAGGTACCTCAACATGGATGGATTTTGACAAACTATAGCTTGTTGGATAGCGGATGAATAGGCCAACAAGCTGACAAATCGGCAAGGCTTCAGACTTGAAACTTTGGAGTGAGCCCCAGACGTAGGTACATGATGCCCCCAGTTTCGTTTTTGTGCAGTAAGTCCCATAGCAAGGGCTGTCAGCGCCAGCCGACATGGCTCTCATATGTCGCGGTCTAAAGGTACCTTAACATTTATGGATTTTGACAAACTATAGCTTGTTGGATAGCGGATGAATAGGCCAACAAGCTGACAAATCGGCAAGGCTTCAGACTTGAAACTTTTGGAGTGAGCCCCAGACGTAGGTACATGATGCCCCCAGTTTCGTTTTTGTGCAGTAAGTCCCATAGCAAGGGCTGTCAGCGCCAGCCGACATGGCTCTCATGTGTCGCGGTCTAAAGGTACCTCAACATGGATGGATTTTGACAAACTATAGCTTGTTGGATAGCGGATGAATTGGCCAACAAGCTGACAAATCGGCAAGGCTTCAGACTTGAAACTTTTGGAGTGAGCCCCAGACGTAGGTACATGATGCCCCCAGTTTCGTTTTTGTGCAGTAAGTCCCATAGCAAGGGCTGTCAGCGCCAGCCGACATGGCTCTCATATGTCGCGGTCTAAAGGTACCTTAACATGGATGGATTTTGACAAACTATAGCTTGTTGGATAGCGGATGAATAGGCCAACAAGCTGACAAATCGGCAAGGCTTCAGACTTGAAACTTTTGGAGTGAGCCCCAGACGTAGGTACATGATGCCCCCAGTTTCGTTTTTGTGCAGTAAGTCCCATAGCAAGGGCTGTCAGCGCCAGCCGACATGGCTCTCATATGTCGCGGTCTAAAGGTACCTCAACATGGATGGATTTTGACAAACTATAGCTTGTTGGATAGCGGATGAATAGGCCAACAAGCTGACAAATCGGCAAGGCTTCAGACTTGAAACTTTTGGAGTGAGCCCCAGACGTAGGTACATGATGCCCCCAGTTTCGTTTTTGTGCAGTAAGTCCCATAGCAAGGGCTGTCAGCGCCAGCCGACATGGCTCTCATATGTCGCGGTCTAAAGGTACCTTAACATTTATGGATTTTGACAAACTATAGCTTGTTGGATAGCGGATGAATAGGCCAACAAGCTGACAAATCGGCAAGGCTTCAGACTTGAAACTTTTGGAGTGAGCCCCAGACGTAGGTACATGATGCCCCCAGTTTCGTTTTTGTGCAGTAAGTCCCATAGCAAGGGCTGTCAGCGCCAGCCGACATGGCTCTCATATGTCGCGGTCTAAAGGTACCTCAACATGGATGGATTTTGACAAACTATAGCTTGTTGGATAGCGGATGAATAGGCCAACAAGCTGACAAATCGGCAAGGCTTCAGACTTGAAACTTTTGGAGTGAGCCCCAGACGTAGGTACATGATGCCCCCAGTTTCGTTTTTGTGCAGTAAGTCCCATAGCAAGGGCTGTCAGCGCCAGCCGACATGGCTCTCATATGTCGCGGTCTAAAGGTACCTCAACATGGATGGATTTTGACAAACTATAGCTTGTTGGATAGCGGATGAATAGGCCAACAAGCTGACAAATCGGCAAGGCTTCAGACTTGAAACTTTTGGAGTGAGCCCCAGACGTAGGTACATGATGCCCCCAGTTTCGTTTTTGTGCAGTAAGTCCCATAGCAAGGGCTGTCAGCGCCAGCCGACATGGCTCTCATATGTCGCGGTCTAAAGGTACCTCAACATGGATGGATTTTGACAAACTATAGCTTGTTGGATAGCGGATGAATAGGCCAACAAGCTGACAAATCGGCAAGGCTTCAGACTTGAAACTTTTGGAGTGAGCCCCAGACGTAGGTACATGATGCCCCCAGTTTCGTTTTTGTGCAGTAAGTCCCATAGCAAGGGCTGTCAGCGCCAGCCGACATGGCTCTCATGTGTCGCGGTCTAAAGGTACCTCAACATGGATGGATTTTGACAAACTATAGCTTGTTGGATAGCGGATGAATAGGCCAACAAGCTGACAAATCGGCAAGGCTTCAGACTTGAAACTTTTGGAGTGAGGCCCAGACGTAGGTACATGATGCCCAGAGTTTCGTTTTTGTGCAGTAAGTCCCATAGCAAGGGCTGTCAGCGCCAGCCGACATGGCTCTCATATGTCGCGGTCTAAAGGTACCTCAACATTTATGGATTTTGACAAACTATAGCTTGTTGGATAGCGGATGAATAGGCCAACAAGCTGACAAATCGGCAAGGCTTCAGACTTGAAACTTTTGGAGTGAGCCCCAGACGTAGGTACATGATGCCCCCAGTTTCGTTTTTGTGCAGTAAGTCCCATAGCAAGGGCTGTCAGCGCCAGCCGACATGGCTCTCATGTGTCGCGGTCTAAAGGTACCTTAACATGGATGGATTTTGACAAACTATAGCTTGTTGGATAGCGGATGAATAGGCCAACAAGCTGACAAATCGGCAAGGCTTCAGACTTGAAACTTTTGGAGTGAGCCTCAGACGTAGGTACATGATGCCCCCAGTTTCGTTTTTGTGCAGTAAGTCCCATAGCAAGGGCTGTCAGCGCCAGCCGACATGGCTCTCATATGTCGCGGTCTAAAGGTACCTCAACATGGATGGATTTTGACAAACTATAGCTTGTTGGATAGCGGATGAATAGGCCAACAAGCTGACAAATCGGCAAGGCTTCAGACTTGAAACTTTTGGAGTGAGCCTCAGACGTAGGTACATGATGCCCCCAGTTTCGTTTTTGTGCAGTAAGTCCCATAGCAAGGGCTGTCAGCGCCAGCCGACATGGCTCTCATATGTCGCGGTCTAAAGGTACCTCAACATGGATGGATTTTGACAAACTATAGCTTGTTGGATAGCGGATGAATAGGCCAACAAGCTGACAAATCGGCAAGGCTTCAGACTTGAAACTTTTGGAGTGAGCCCCAGACGTAGGTACATGATGCCCCCAGTTTCGTTTTTGTGCAGTAAGTCCCATAGCAAGGGCTGTCAGCGCCAGCCGACATGGCTCTCATGTGTCGCGGTCTAAAGGTACCTTAACATGGATGGATTTTGACAAACTATAGCTTGTTGGATAGCGGATGAATAGGCCAACAAGCTGACAAATCGGCAAGGCTTCAGACTTGAAACTTTTGGAGTGAGCCCCAGACGTAGGTACATGATGCCCCAGTTTCGTTTTTGTGCAGTAAGTCCCATAGCAAGGGCTGTCAGCGCCAGCCGACATGGCTCTCATATGTCGCGGTCTAAAGGTACCTCAACATGGATGGATTTTGACAAACTATAGCTTGTTGGATAGCGGATGAATAGGCCAACAAGCTGACAAATCGGCAAGGCTTCAGACTTGAAACTTTTGGAGTGAGCCCCAGACGTAGGTACATGATGCCCCCAGTTTCGTTTTTGTGCAGTAAGTCCCATAGCAAGGGCTGTCAGCGCCAGCCGACATGGCTCTCATATGTCGCGGTCTAAAGGTACCTTAACATGGATGGATTTTGACAAACTATAGCTTGTTGGATAGCGGATGAATAGGCCAACAAGCTGACAAATCGGCAAGGCTTCAGACTTGAAACTTTTGGAGTGAGCCCCAGACGTAGGTACATGATGCCCCCAGTTTCGTTTTTGTGCAGTAAGTCCCATAGCAAGGGCTGTCAGCGCCAGCCGACATGGCTCTCATATGTCGCGGTCTAAAGGTACCTCAACATGGATGGATTTTGACAAACTATAGCTTGTTGGATAGCGGATGAATAGGCCAACAAGCTGACAAATCGGCAAGGCTTCAGACTTGAAACTTTTGGAGTGAGCCCCAGACGTAGGTACATGATGCCCCCAGTTTCGTTTTTGTGCAGTAAGTCCCATAGCAAGGGCTGTCAGCGCCAGCCGACATGGCTCTCATATGTCGCGGTCTAAAGGTACCTCAACATGGATGGATTTTGACAAACTATAGCTTGTTGGATAGCGGATGAATAGGCCAACAAGCTGACAAATCGGCAAGGCTTCAGACTTGAAACTTTTGGAGTGAGCCTCAGACGTAGGTACATGATGCCCCCAGTTTCGTTTTTGTGCAGTAAGTCCCATAGCAAGGGCTGTCAGCGCCAGCCGACATGGCTCTCATGTGTCGCGGTCTAAAGGTACCTCAACATGGATGGATTTTGACAAACTATAGCTTGTTGGATAGCGGATGAATAGGCCAACAAGCTGACAAATCGGCAAGGCTTCAGACTTGAAACTTTTGGAGTGAGCCCCAGACGTAGGTACATGATGCCCCAGTTTCGTTTTTGTGCAGTAAGTCCCATAGCAAGGGCTGTCAGCGCCAGCCGACATGGCTCTCATATGTCGCGGTCTAAAGGTACCTCAACATGGATGGATTTTGACAAACTATAGCTTGTTGGATAGCGGATGAATAGGCCAACAAGCTGACAAATCGGCAAGGCTTCAGACTTGAAACTTTTGGAGTGAGCCCCAGACGTAGGTACATGATGCCCCCAGTTTCGTTTTTGTGCAGTAAGTCCCATAGCAAGGGCTGTCAGCGCCAGCCGACATGGCTCTCATGTGTCGCGGTCTAAAGGTACCTTAACATGGATGGATTTTGACAAACTATAGCTTGTTGGATAGCGGATGAATAGGCCAACAAGCTGACAAATCGGCAAGGCTTCAGACTTGAAACTTTTGGAGTGAGCCCCAGACGTAGGTACATGATGCCCCCAGTTTCGTTTTTGTGCAGTAAGTCCCATAGCAAGGGCTGTCAGCGCCAGCCGACATGGCTCTCATATGTCGCGGTCTAAAGGTACCTCAACATGGATGGATTTTGACAAACTATAGCTTGTTGGATAGCGGATGAATAGGCCAACAAGCTGACAAATCGGCAAGGCTTCAGACTTGAAACTTTTGGAGTGAGCCCCAGACGTAGGTACATGATGCCCCCAGTTTCGTTTTTGTGCAGTAAGTCCCATAGCAAGGGCTGTCAGCGCCAGCCGACATGGCTCTCATGTGTCGCGGTCTAAAGGTACCTCAACATGGATGGATTTTGACAAACTATAGCTTGTTGGATAGCGGATGAATAGGCCAACAAGCTGACAAATCGGCAAGGCTTCAGACTTGAAACTTTTGGAGTGAGCCCCAGACGTAGGTACATGATGCCCCCAGTTTCGTTTTTGTGCAGTAAGTCCCATAGCAAGGGCTGTCAGCGCCAGCCGACATGGCTCTCATGTGTCGCGGTCTAAAGGTACCTTAACATGGATGGATTTTGACAAACTATAGCTTGTTGGATAGCGGATGAATTGGCCAACAAGCTGACAAATCGGCAAGGCTTCAGACTTGAAACTTTTGGAGTGAGCCCCAGACGTAGGTACATGATGCCCCAGTTTCGTTTTTGTGCAGTAAGTCCCATAGCAAGGGCTGTCAGCGCCAGCCGACATGGCTCTCATATGTCGCGGTCTAAAGGTACCTTAACATGGATGGATTTTGACAAACTATAGCTTGTTGGATAGCGGATGAATAGGCCAACAAGCTGACAAATCGGCAAGGCTTCAGACTTGAAACTTTTGGAGTGAGCCTCAGACGTAGGTACATGATGCCCCAGTTTCGTTTTTGTGCAGTAAGTCCCATAGCAAGGGCTGTCAGCGCCAGCCGACATGGCTCTCATATGTCGCGGTCTAAAGGTACCTCAACATGGATGGATTTTGACAAACTATAGCTTGTTGGATAGCGGATGAATAGGCCAACAAGCTGACAAATCGGCAAGGCTTCAGACTTGAAACTTTTGGAGTGAGCCCCAGACGTAGGTACATGATGCCCCCAGTTTCGTTTTTGTGCAGTAAGTCCCATAGCAAGGGCTGTCAGCGCCAGCCGACATGGCTCTCATGTGTCGCGGTCTAAAGGTACCTTAACATGGATGGATTTTGACAAACTATAGCTTGTTGGATAGCGGATGAATAGGCCAACAAGCTGACAAATCGGCAAGGCTTCAGACTTGAAACTTTTGGAGTGAGCCTCAGACGTAGGTACATGATGCCCCAGTTTCGTTTTTGTGCAGTAAGTCCCATAGCAAGGGCTGTCAGCGCCAGCCGACATGGCTCTCATATGTCGCGGTCTAAAGGTACCTCAACATGGATGGATTTTGACAAACTATAGCTTGTTGGATAGCGGATGAATTGGCCAACAAGCTGACAAATCGGCAAGGCTTCAGACTTGAAACTTTTGGAGTGAGCCCCAGACGTAGGTACATGATGCCCCAGTTTCGTTTTTGTGCAGTAAGTCCCATAGCAAGGGCTGTCAGCGCCAGCCGACATGGCTCTCATATGTCGCGGTCTAAAGGTACCTCAACATTTATGGATTTTGACAAACTATAGCTTGTTGGATAGCGGATGAATAGGCCAACAAGCTGACAAATCGGCAAGGCTTCAGACTTGAAACTTTTGGAGTGAGCCTCAGACGTAGGTACATGATGCCCCCAGTTTCGTTTTTGTGCAGTAAGTCCCATAGCAAGGGCTGTCAGCGCCAGCCGACATGGCTCTCATGTGTCGCGGTCTAAAGGTACCTTAACATGGATGGATTTTGACAAACTATAGCTTGTTGGATAGCGGATGAATTGGCCAACAAGCTGACAAATCGGCAAGGCTTCAGACTTGAAACTTTTGGAGTGAGCCCCAGACGTAGGTACATGATGCCCCAGTTTCGTTTTTGTGCAGTAAGTCCCATAGCAAGGGCTGTCAGCGCCAGCCGACATGGCTCTCATATGTCGCGGTCTAAAGGTACCTTAACATGGATGGATTTTGACAAACTATAGCTTGTTGCATAGCGGATGAATAGGCCAACAAGCTGACAAATCGGCAAGGCTTCAGACTTGAAACTTTTGGAGTGAGCCCCAGACGTAGGTACATGATGCCCCCAGTTTCGTTTTTGTGCAGTAAGTCCCATAGCAAGGGCTGTCAGCGCCAGCCGACATGGCTCTCATGTGTCGCGGTCTAAAGGTACCTCAACATGGATGGATTTTGACAAACTATAGCTTGTTGGATAGCGGATGAATAGGCCAACAAGCTGACAAATCGGCAAGGCTTCAGACTTGAAACTTTTGGAGTGAGCTCCAGACGTAGGTACATGATGCCCCAGTTTCGTTTTTGTGCAGTAAGTCCCATAGCAAGGGCTGTCAGCGCCAGCCGACATGGCTCTCATATGTCGCGGTCTAAAGGTACCTTAACATGGATGGATTTTGACAAACTATAGCTTGTTGGATAGCGGATGAATAGGCCAACAAGCTGACAAATCGGCAAGGCTTCAGACTTGAAACTTTTGGAGTGAGCCCCAGACGTAGGTACATGATGCCCCCAGTTTCGTTTTTGTGCAGTAAGTCCCATAGCAAGGGCTGTCAGCGCCAGCCGACATGGCTCTCATGTGTCGCGGTCTAAAGGTACCTCAACATGGATGGATTTTGACAAACTATAGCTTGTTGGATAGCGGATGAATAGGCCAACAAGCTGACAAATCGGCAAGGCTTCAGACTTGAAACTTTTGGAGTGAGCCCCAGACGTAGGTACATGATGCCCCAGTTTCGTTTTTGTGCAGTAAGTCCCATAGCAAGGGCTGTCAGCGCCAGCCGACATGGCTCTCATGTGTCGCGGTCTAAAGGTACCTTAACATTTATGGATTTTGACAAACTATAGCTTGTTGGATAGCGGATGAATAGGCCAACAAGCTGACAAATCGGCAAGGCTTCAGACTTGAAACTTTTGGAGTGAGCCCCAGACGTAGGTACATGATGCCCCCAGTTTCGTTTTTGTGCAGTAAGTCCCATAGCAAGGGCTGTCAGCGCCAGCCGACATGGCTCTCATGTGTCGCGGTCTAAAGGTACCTTAACATGGATGGATTTTGACAAACTATAGCTTGTTGGATAGCGGATGAATAGGCCAACAAGCTGACAAATCGGCAAGGCTTCAGACTTGAAACTTTTGGAGTGAGCCCCAGACGTAGGTACATGATGCCCCCAGTTTCGTTTTTGTGCAGTAAGTCCCATAGCAAGGGCTGTCAGCGCCAGCCGACATGGCTCTCATGTGTCGCGGTCTAAAGGTACCTTAACATGGATGGATTTTGACAAACTATAGCTTGTTGGATAGCGGATGAATAGGCCAACAAGCTGACAAATCGGCAAGGCTTCAGACTTGAAACTTTTGGAGTGAGCCTCAGACGTAGGTACATGATGCCCCCAGTTTCGTTTTTGTGCAGTAAGTCCCATAGCAAGGGCTGTCAGCGCCAGCCGACATGGCTCTCATGTGTCGCGGTCTAAAGGTACCTCAACATGGATGGATTTTGACAAACTATAGCTTGTTGGATAGCGGATGAATAGGCCAACAAGCTGACAAATCGGCAAGGCTTCAGACTTGAAACTTTTGGAGTGAGCCCCAGACGTAGGTACATGATGCCCCCAGTTTCGTTTTGTGCAGTAAGTCCCATAGCAAGGGCTGTCAGCGCCAGCCGACATGGCTCTCATGTGTCGCGGTCTAAAGGTACCTTAACATGGATGGATTTTGACAAACTATAGCTTGTTGGATAGCGGATGAATAGGCCAACAAGCTGACAAATCGGCAAGGCTTCAGACTTGAAACTTTTGGAGTGAGCCCCAGACGTAGGTACATGATGCCCCCAGTTTCGTTTTTGTGCAGTAAGTCCCATAGCAAGGGCTGTCAGCGCCAGCCGACATGGCTCTCATATGTCGCGGTCTAAAGGTACCTTAACATGGATGGATTTTGACAAACTATAGCTTGTTGGATAGCGGATGAATAGGCCAACAAGCTGACAAATCGGCAAGGCTTCAGACTTGAAACTTTTGGAGTGAGCCCCAGACGTAGGTACATGATGCCCCCAGTTTCGTTTTTGTGCAGTAAGTCCCATAGCAAGGGCTGTCAGCGCCAGCCGACATGGCTCTCATGTGTCGCGGTCTAAAGGTACCTCAACATGGATGGATTTTGACAAACTATAGCTTGTTGGATAGCGGATGAATAGGCCAACAAGCTGACAAATCGGCAAGGCTTCAGACTTGAAACTTTTGGAGTGAGCCCCAGACGTAGGTACATGATGCCCCCAGTTTCGTTTTTGTGCAGTAAGTCCCATAGCAAGGGCTGTCAGCGCCAGCCGACATGGCTCTCATGTGTCGCGGTCTAAAGGTACCTTAACATGGATGGATTTTGACAAACTATAGCTTGTTGGATAGCGGATGAATAGGCCAACAAGCTGACAAATCGGCAAGGCTTCAGACTTGAAACTTTTGGAGTGAGCCCCAGACGTAGGTACATGATGCCCCCAGTTTCGTTTTTGTGCAGTAAGTCCCATAGCAAGGGCTGTCAGCGCCAGCCGACATGGCTCTCATGTGTCGCGGTCTAAAGGTACCTCAACATGGATGGATTTTGACAAACTATAGCTTGTTGGATAGCGGATGAATAGGCCAACAAGCTGACAAATCGGCAAGGCTTCAGACTTGAAACTTTTGGAGTGAGCCCCAGACGTAGGTACATGATGCCCCCAGTTTCGTTTTTGTGCAGTAAGTCCCATAGCAAGGGCTGTCAGCGCCAGCCGACATGGCTCTCATGTGTCGCGGTCTAAAGGTACCTTAACATTTATGGATTTTGACAAACTATAGCTTGTTGGATAGCGGATGAATAGGCCAACAAGCTGACAAATCGGCAAGGCTTCAGACTTGAAACTTTTGGAGTGAGCCCCAGACGTAGGTACATGATGCCCCCAGTTTCGTTTTTGTGCAGTAAGTCCCATAGCAAGGGCTGTCAGCGCCAGCCGACATGGCTCTCATGTGTCGCGGTCTAAAGGTACCTCAACATGGATGGATTTTGACAAACTATAGCTTGTTGGATAGCGGATGAATAGGCCAACAAGCTGACAAATCGGCAAGGCTTCAGACTTGAAACTTTTGGAGTGAGCCCCAGACGTAGGTACATGATGCCCCAGTTTCGTTTTTGTGCAGTAAGTCCCATAGCAAGGGCTGTCAGCGCCAGCCGACATGGCTCTCATGTGTCGCGGTCTAAAGGTACCTTAACATTTATGGATTTTGACAAACTATAGCTTGTTGGATAGCGGATGAATAGGCCAACAAGCTGACAAATCGGCAAGGCTTCAGACTTGAAACTTTTGGAGTGAGGCCCAGACGTAGGTACATGATGCCCCAGTTTCGTTTTTGTGCAGTAAGTCCCATAGCAAGGGCTGTCAGCGCCAGCCGACATGGCTCTCATGTGTCGCGGTCTAAAGGTACCTCAACATGGATGGATTTTGACAAACTATAGCTTGTTGGATAGCGGATGAATAGGCCAACAAGCTGACAAATCGGCAAGGCTTCAGACTTGAAACTTTTGAGTCAGCCCCTGACGTAGGTACATGATGCCCCCAGTTTCGTTTTTGTGCAGTAAGTCCCATAGCAAGGGCTGTCAGCGCCAGCCGACATGGCTCTCATATGTCGCGGTCTAAAGGTACCTCAACATGGATGGATTTTGACAAACTATAGCTTGTTGCATAGCGGATGAATAGGCCAACAAGCTGACAAATCGGCAAGGCTTCAGACTTGAAACTTTTGGAGTGAGCCCCAGACGTAGACCCATAATCCCCCAGTTTCGTTTTTGTGCAGTAAGTCCCATAGCAAGGGCTGTCAGCGCCAGCCGACATGGCTCTCATATGTCGCGGTCTAAAGGTACCTTAACATGGTTGGATTTTGACAAACTATAGCTTGTTGGATAGCGGATGAATAGGCCAACAAGCTGACAAATCGGCAAGGCTTCAGACTTGAAACTTTTGGAGTGAGCCCCAGACGTAGGTACATGATGCCCCAGTTTCGTTTTTGTGCAGTAAGTCCCATAGCAAGGGCTGTCAGCGCCAGCCGACATGGCTCTCATGTGTCGCGGTCTAAAGGTACCTCAACATGGATGGATTTTGACAAACTATAGCTTGTTGGATAGCGGATGAATAGGCCAACAAGCTGACAAATCGGCAAGGCTTCAGACTTGAAACTTTTGGAGTGAGCCCCAGACGTAGGTACATGATGCCCCCAGTTTCGTTTTTGTGCAGTAAGTCCCATAGCAAGGGCTGTCAGCGCCAGCCGACATGGCTCTCATGTGTCGCGGTCTAAAGGTACCTTAACATGGATGGATTTTGACAAACTATAGCTTGTTGGATAGCGGATGAATAGGCCAACAAGCTGACAAATCGGCAAGGCTTCAGACTTGAAACTTTTGGAGTGAGCCCCAGACGTAGGTACATGATGCCCCCAGTTTCGTTTTTGTGCAGTAAGTCCCATAGCAAGGGCTGTCAGCGCCAGCCGACATGGCTCTCATGTGTCGCGGTCTAAAGGTACCTCAACATGGATGGATTTTGACAAACTATAGCTTGTTGGATAGCGGATGAATAGGCCAACAAGCTGACAAATCGGCAAGGCTTCAGACTTGAAACTTTTGGAGTGAGCCCCAGACGTAGGTACATGATGCCCCCAGTTTCGTTTTTGTGCAGTAAGTCCCATAGCAAGGGCTGTCAGCGCCAGCCGACATGGCTCTCATGTGTCGCGGTCTAAAGGTACCTCAACATGGATGGATTTTGACAAACTATAGCTTGTTGGATAGCGGATGAATAGGCCAACAAGCTGACAAATCGGCAAGGCTTCAGACTTGAAACTTTTGGAGTGAGCCCCAGACGTAGGTACATGATGCCCCAGTTTCGTTTTTGTGCAGTAAGTCCCATAGCAAGGGCTGTCAGCGCCAGCCGACATGGCTCTCATGTGTCGCGGTCTAAAGGTACCTCAACATGGATGGATTTTGACAAACTATAGCTTGTTGGATAGCGGATGAATAGGCCAACAAGCTGACAAATCAGCAAGGCTTCAGACTTGAAACTTTTGGAGTGAGCCCCAGACGTAGGTACATGATGCCCCCAGTTTCGTTTTTGTGCAGTAAGTCCCATAGCAAGGGCTGTCAGCGCCAGCCGACATGGCTCTCATGTGTCGCGGTCTAAAGGTACCTTAACATGGATGGATTTTGACAAACTATAGCTTGTTGGATAGCGGATGAATAGGCCAACAAGCTGACAAATCGGCAAGGCTTCAGACTTGAAACTTTTGGAGTGAGCCCCAGACGTAGGTACATGATGCCCCCAGTTTCGTTTTTGTGCAGTAAGTCCCATAGCAAGGGCTGTCAGCGCCAGCCGACATGGCTCTCATGTGTCGCGGTCTAAAGGTACCTTAACATGGATGGATTTTGACAAACTATAGCTTGTTGGATAGCGGATGAATAGGCCAACAAGCTGACAAATCGGCAAGGCTTCAGACTTGAAACTTTTGGAGTGAGCCCCAGACGTAGGTACATGATGCCCCAGTTTCGTTTTTGTGCAGTAAGTCCCATAGCAAGGGCTGTCAGCGCCAGCCGACATGGCTCTCATGTGTCGCGGTCTAAAGGTACCTTAACATGGATGGATTTTGACAAACTATAGCTTGTTGGATAGCGGATGAATAGGCCAACAAGCTGACAAATCGGCAAGGCTTCAGACTTGAAACTTTTGGAGTGAGCCTCAGACGTAGGTACATGATGCCCCCAGTTTCGTTTTTGTGCAGTAAGTCCCATAGCAAGGGCTGTCAGCGCCAGCCGACATGGCTCTCATGTGTCGCGGTCTAAAGGTACCTCAACATGGATGGATTTTGACAAACTATAGCTTGTTGGATAGCGGATGAATAGGCCAACAAGCTGACAAATCGGCAAGGCTTCAGACTTGAAACTTTTGGAGTGAGCCCCAGACGTAGGTACATGATGCCCCCAGTTTCGTTTTTGTGCAGTAAGTCCCATAGCAAGGGCTGTCAGCGCCAGCCGACATGGCTCTCATGTGTCGCGGTCTAAAGGTACCTTAACATGGATGGATTTTGACAAACTATAGCTTGTTGGATAGCGGATGAATAGGCCAACAAGCTGACAAATCGGCAAGGCTTCAGACTTGAAACTTTTGGAGTGAGCCCCAGACGTAGGTACATGATGCCCCCAGTTTCGTTTTTGTGCAGTAAGTCCCATAGCAAGGGCTGTCAGCGCCAGCCGACATGGCTCTCATGTGTCGCGGTCTAAAGGTACCTCAACATGGATGGATTTTGACAAACTATAGCTTGTTGGATAGCGGATGAATAGGCCAACAAGCTGACAAATCGGCAAGGCTTCAGACTTGAAACTTTTGGAGTGAGCCCCAGACGTAGGTACATGATGCCCCCAGTTTCGTTTTTGTGCAGTAAGTCCCATAGCAAGGGCTGTCAGCGCCAGCCGACATGGCTCTCATGTGTCGCGGTCTAAAGGTACCTCAACATGGATGGATTTTGACAAACTATAGCTTGTTGGATAGCGGATGAATAGGCCAACAAGCTGACAAATCGGCAAGGCTTCAGACTTGAAACTTTTGGAGTGAGCCCCAGACGTAGGTACATGATGCCCCCAGTTTCGTTTTTGTGCAGTAAGTCCCATAGCAAGGGCTGTCAGCGCCAGCCGACATGGCTCTCATGTGTCGCGGTCTAAAGGTACCTCAACATGGATGGATTTTGACAAACTATAGCTTGTTGGATAGCGGATGAATAGGCCAACAAGCTGACAAATCGGCAAGGCTTCAGACTTGAAACTTTTGGAGTGAGCCCCAGACGTAGGTACATGATGCCCCAGTTTCGTTTTTGTGCAGTAAGTCCCATAGCAAGGGCTGTCAGCGCCAGCCGACATGGCTCTCATGTGTCGCGGTCTAAAGGTACCTCAACATGGATGGATTTTGACAAACTATAGCTTGTTGGATAGCGGATGAATAGGCCAACAAGCTGACAAATCGGCAAGGCTTCAGACTTGAAACTTTTGGAGTGAGCCCCAGACGTAGGTACATGATGCCCCCAGTTTCGTTTTTGTGCAGTAAGTCCCATAGCAAGGGCTGTCAGCGCCAGCCGACATGGCTCTCATGTGTCGCGGTCTAAAGGTACCTCAACATGGATGGATTTTGACAAACTATAGCTTGTTGGATAGCGGATGAATAGGCCAACAAGCTGACAAATCGGCAAGGCTTCAGACTTGAAACTTTTGGAGTGAGCTCCAGACGTAGGTACATGATGCCCCAGTTTCGTTTTTGTGCAGTAAGTCCCATAGCAAGGGCTGTCAGCGCCAGCCGACATGGCTCTCATGTGTCGCGGTCTAATGGTACCTCAACATGGATGGATTTTGACAAACTATAGCTTGTTGGATAGCGGATGAATAGGCCAACAAGCTGACAAATCGGCAAGGCTTCAGACTTGAAACTTTTGGAGTGAGCCCCAGACGTAGGCACATGATGCCCCAGTTTCGTTTTTGTGCAGTAAGTCCCATAGCAAGGGCTGTCAGCGCCAGCCGACATGGCTCTCATGTGTCGCGGTCTAAAGGTACCTTAACATGGATGGATTTTGACAAACTATAGCTTGTTGGATAGCGGATGAATTGGCCAACAAGCTGACAAATCGGCAAGGCTTCAGACGTGAAACTTGTGGAGTTTCGTTTTTGTGCAGTAAGTCCCGTAGCAAGGGCTGTCAGCGCCAGCCGACATGGCTCTCATGTGTCGCGGTCTAAAGGTACCTCAACATGGATGGATTTTGACAAACTATAGCTTGTTGGATAGCGGATGAATAGGCCAACAAGCTGACAAATCGGCAAGGCTTCAGACTTGAAACTTTTGGAGTGAGCCCCAGACGTAGGTACATGATGCCCCAGTTTCGTTTTTGTGCAGTAAGTCCCATAGCAAGGGCTGTCAGCGCCAGCCGACATGGCTCTCATGTGTCGCGGTCTAAAGGTACCTCAACATGGATTTATTTTGACAAACTATAGCTTGTTGGATAGCGGATGGATAGGCCAACAAGCTGACAAATCAGCAAGGCTTCAGACTTGAAACTTTTGGAGTGAGCCCCAGACGTAGGTACATGATGCCCCAGTTTCGTTTTTGTGCAGTAAGTCCCATAGCAAGGGCTGTCAGCGCCAGCCGACATGGCTCTCATGTGTCGCGGTCTAAAGGTACCTCAACATGGATGGATTTTGACAAACTATAGCTTGTTGGATAACGGATGAATAGGCAAACAAGCTGACAAATCGGCAAGGCTTCAGACTTGAAACTTTTGGAGTGAGCCCCAGACGTAGGTACATGATGCCCCCAGTTTCGTTTTTGTGCAGTAAGTCCCATAGCAAGGGCTGTCAGCGCCAGCCGACATGGCTCTCATGTGTCGCGGTCTAAAGGTACCTCAACATGGATGGATTTTGACAAACTATAGCTTGTTGGATAGCGGATGAATAGGCCAACAAGCTGACAAATCGGCAAGGCTTCAGACTTGAAACTTTTGGAGTGAGCCCCAGACGTAGGTACATGATGCCCCAGTTTCGTTTTTGTGCAGTAAGTCCCATAGCAAGGGCTGTCAGCGCCAGCCGACATGGCTCTCATGTGTCGCGGTCTAAAGGTACCTCAACATGGATGGATTTTGACAAACTATAGCTTGTTGGATAGCGGATGAATAGGCAAACAAGCTGACAAATCGGCAAGGCTTCAGACTTGAAACTTTTGGAGTGAGCACTAGACGGAGGTACATGATGACCCAGGTTCGTTTTTGTGCAGTAAGTCCCATAGTAAGGGCTTTCAGTGCCAGCCGGCATGGCTCTCATGTGTCGCGGTCTAAAGGTACCTTAACATGGATGGATTTTGACAAACTATAGCTTGTTGGATAGCGGATGAATAGGCCAACAAGCTGACAAATCGGCAAGGCTTCAGACTTGAAACTTTTGGAGTGAGCCCCAGACGTAGGTACATGATGCCCCCAGTTTCGTTTTTGTGCAGTAAGTCCCATAGCAAGGGCTGTCAGCGCCAGCCGACATGGCTCTCATGTGTCGCGGTCTAAAGGTACCTCAACATGGATGGATTTTGACAAACTATAGCTTGTTGGATAGCGGATGAATAGGCCAACAAGCTGACAAATCGGCAAGGCTTCAGACTTGAAACTTTTGGAGTGAGCCCCAGACGTAGGTACATGATGCCCCCAGTTTCGTTTTTGTGCAGTAAGTCCCATAGCAAGGGCTGTCAGCGCCAGCCGACATGGCTCTCATGTGTCGCGGTCTAAAGGTACCTCAACATGGATGGATTTTGACAAACTATAGCTTGTTGGATAGCGGATGAATAGGCCAACAAGCTGACAAATCGGCAAGGCTTCAGACTTGAAACTTTTGGAGTGAGCCCCAGACGTAGGTACATGATGCCCCCAGTTTCGTTTTTGTGCAGTAAGTCCCATAGCAAGGGCTGTCAGCGCCAGCCGACATGGCTCTCATGTGTCGCGGTCTAAAGGTACCTCAACATGGATGGATTTTGACAAACTATAGCTTGTTGGATAGCGGATGAATAGGCCAACAAGCTGACAAATCGGCAAGGCTTCAGACTTGAAACTTTTGGAGTGAGCCCCAGACGTAGGTACATGATGCCCCAGTTTCGTTTTTGTGCAGTAAGTCCCATAGCAAGGGCTGTCAGCGCCAGCCGACATGGCTCTCATGTGTCGCGGTCTAAAGGTACCTCAACATGGATGGATTTTGACAAACTATAGCTTGTTGGATAGCGGATGAATAGGCCAACAAGCTGACAAATCGGCAAGGCTTCAGACTTGAAACTTTTGGAGTGAGCCCCAGACGTAGGTACATGATGCCCCCAGTTTCGTTTTTGTGCAGTAAGTCCCATAGCAAGGGCTGTCAGCGCCAGCCGACATGGCTCTCATGTGTCGCGGTCTAAAGGTACCTCAACATGGATGGATTTTGACAAACTATAGCTTGTTGGATAGCGGATGAATAGGCCAACAAGCTGACAAATCGGCAAGGCTTCAGACTTGAAACTTTTGGAGTGAGCCCCAGACGTAGGTACATGATGCCCCCAGTTTCGTTTTTGTGCAGTAAGTCCCATAGCAAGGGCTGTCAGCGCCAGCCGACATGGCTCTCATGTGTCGCGGTCTAAAGGTACCTTAACATGGATGGATTTTGACAAACTATAGCTTGTTGGATAGCGGATGAATAGGCCAACAAGCTGACAAATCGGCAAGGCTTCAGACTTGAAACTTTTGGAGTGAGCCCCAGACGTAGGTACATGATGCCCCAGTTTCGTTTTGTGCAGTAAGTCCCATAGCAAGGGCTGTCAGCGCCAGCCGACATGGCTCTCATGTGTCGCGGTCTAAAGGTACCTCAACATGGATGGATTTTGACAAACTATAGCTTGTTGGATAGCGGATGAATAGGCCAACAAGCTGACAAATCGGCAAGGCTTCAGACTTGAAACTTTTGGAGTGAGCCCCAGACGTAGGTACATGATGCCCCCGTTTCGTTTTTGTGCAGTAAGTCCCATAGCAAGGGCTGTCAGCGCCAGCCGACATGGCTCTCATGTGTCGCGGTCTAAAGGTACCTCAACATGGATGGATTTTGACAAACTATAGCTTGTTGGATAGCGGATGAATAGGCCAACAAGCTGACAAATCGGCAAGGCTTCAGACTTGAAACTTTTGGAGTGAGCCCCAGACGTAGGTACATGATGCCCCAGTTTCGTTTTGTGCAGTAAGTCCCATAGCAAGGGCTGTCAGCGCCAGCCGACATGGCTCTCATGTGTCGCGGTCTAAAGGTACCTCAACATGGATGGATTTTGACAAACTATAGCTTGTTGGATAGCGGATGAATAGGCCAACAAGCTGACAAATCGGCAAGGCTTCAGACTTGAAACTTTTGGAGTGAGCCCCAGACGTAGGTACATGATGCCCCCAGTTTCGTTTTTGTGCAGTAAGTCCCATAGCAAGGGCTGTCAGCGCCAGCCGACATGGCTCTCGTGTCGCGGTCTAAAGGTACCTTAACATGGATGGATTTTGACAAACTATAGCTTGTTGGATAGCGGATGAATAGGCCAACAAGCTGACAAATCGGCAAGGCTTCAGACTTGAAACTTTTGGAGTGAGCCCCAGACGTAGGTACATGATGCCCCCAGTTTCGTTTTTGTGCAGTAAGTCCCATAGCAAGGGCTGTCAGCGCCAGCCGACATGGCTCTCATATGTCGCGGTCTAAAGGTACCTCAACATGGATGGATTTTGACAAACTATAGCTTGTTGGATAGCGGATGAATAGGCCAACAAGCTGACAAATCGGCAAGGCTTCAGACTTGAAACTTTTGGAGTGAGCCTCAGACGTAGGTACATGATGCCCCCAGTTTCGTTTTTGTGCAGTAAGTCCCATAGCAAGGGCTGTCAGCGCCAGCCGACATGGCTCTCATGTGTCGCGGTCTAAAGGTACCTCAACATGGATGGATTTTGACAAACTATAGCTTGTTGGATAGCGGATGAATAGGCCAACAAGCTGACAAATCGGCAAGGCTTCAGACTTGAAACTTTTGGAGTGAGCCCCAGACGTAGGTACATGATGCCCCAGTTTCGTTTTTGTGCAGTAAGTCCCATAGCAAGGGCTGTCAGCGCCAGCCGACATGGCTCTCATGTGTCGCGGTCTAAAGGTACCTTAACATGGATGGATTTTGACAAACTATAGCTTGTTGGATAGCGGATGAATAGGCCAACAAGCTGACAAATCGGCAAGGCTTCAGACTTGAAACTTTTGGAGTGAGGCCCAGACGTAGGTACATGATGCCCCAGTTTCGTTTTTGTGCAGTAAGTCCCATAGCAAGGGCTGTCAGCGCCAGCCGACATGGCTCTCATGTGTCGCGGTCTAAAGGTACCTCAACATAGATGGATTTTGACAAACTATAGCTTGTTGGATAGCGGATGAATAGGCCAACAAGCTGACAAATCAGCAAGGCTTCAGACTTGAAACTTTTGGAGTGAGCCCCAGACGTAGGTACATGATGCCCCCAGTTTCGTTTTTGTGCAGTAAGTCCCATAGCAAGGGCTGTCAGCGCCAGCCGACATGGCTCTCATGTGTCGCGGTCTAAAGGTACCTTAACATGGATGGATTTTGACAAACTATAGCTTGTTGGATAGCGGATGAATAGGCCAACAAGCTGACAAATCGGCAAGGCTTCAGACTTGAAACTTTTGGAGTGAGCCCCAGACGTAGGTACATGATGCCCCCAGTTTCGTTTTTGTGCAGTAAGTCCCATAGCAAGGGCTGTCAGCGCCAGCCGACATGGCTCTCATGTGTCGCGGTCTAAAGGTACCTTAACATGGATGGATTTTGACAAACTATAGCTTGTTGGATAGCGGATGAATAGGCCAACAAGCTGACAAATCGGCAAGGCTTCAGACTTGAAACTTTTGGAGTGAGCCCCAGACGTAGGTACATGATGCCCCCAGTTTCGTTTTTGTGCAGTAAGTCCCATAGCAAGGGCTGTCAGCGCCAGCCGACATGGCTCTCATGTGTCGCGGTCTAAAGGTACCTCAACATGGATGGATTTTGACAAACTATAGCTTGTTGGATAGCGGATGAATTGGCCAACAAGCTGACAAATCAGCAAGGCTTCAGACTTGAAACTTTTGGAGTGAGCCCCAGACGTAGGTACATGATGCCCCCAGTTTCGTTTTTGTGCAGTAAGTCCCATAGCAAGGGCTGTCAGCGCCAGCCGACATGGCTCTCATGTGTCGCGGTCTAAAGGTACCTTAACATGGATGGATTTTGACAAACTATAGCTTGTTGGATAGCGGATGAATAGGCCAACAAGCTGACAAATCGGCAAGGCTTCAGACTTGAAACTTTTGGAGTGAGCCCCAGACGTAGGTACATGATGCCCCCAGTTTCGTTTTTGTGCAGTAAGTCCCATAGCAAGGGCTGTCAGCGCCAGCCGACATGGCTCTCATGTGTCGCGGTCTAAAGGTACCTCAACATGGATGGATTTTGACAAACTATAGCTTGTTGGATAGCGGATGAATAGGCCAACAAGCTGACAAATCGGCAAGGCTTCAGACTTGAAACTTTTGGAGTGAGCCCCAGACGTAGGTACATGATGCCCCAGTTTCGTTTTGTGCAGTAAGTCCCATAGCAAGGGCTGTCAGCGCCAGCCGACATGGCTCTCATGTGTCGCGGTCTAAAGGTACCTTAACATGGATGGATTTTGACAAACTATAGCTTGTTGGATAGCGGATGAATAGGCCAACAAGCTGACAAATCGGCAAGGCTTCAGACTTGAAACTTTTGGAGTGAGCTCCAGACGTAGGTACATGATGCCCCCAGTTTCGTTTTTGTGCAGTAAGTCCCATAGCAAGGGCTGTCAGCGCCAGCCGACATGGCTCTCATATGTCGCGGTCTAAAGGTACCTCAACATGGATGGATTTTGACAAACTATAGCTTGTTGGATAGCGGATGAATAGGCCAACAAGCTGACAAATCGGCAAGGCTTCAGACTTGAAACTTTTGGAGTGAGCCCCAGACGTAGGTACATGATGCCCCCAGTTTCGTTTTTGTGCAGTAAGTCCCATAGCAAGGGCTGTCAGCGCCAGCCGACATGGCTCTCATGTGTCGCGGTCTAAAGGTACCTCAACATGGATGGATTTTGACAAACTATAGCTTGTTGGATAGCGGATGAATAGGCCAACAAGCTGACAAATCGGCAAGGCTTCAGACTTGAAACTGTTGGAGTGAGCCCCAGACGTAGGTACATGATGCCCCAGTTTCGTTTTTGTGCAGTAAGTCCCATAGCAAGGGCTGTCAGCGCCAGCCGACATGGCTCTGATGTGTCGCGGTCTAAAGGTACCTTAACATGGATGGATTTTGACAAACTATAACTTGTTGGATAGCGGATGAATAGGCCGACATGCTGGCAAATCGGCAAGGCTTCAGACTTGAAACTTTTGGAGTGAGGCCCAGACGTACTACATGATGCCCCCAGTTTCGTTTTTGTGCAGTAAGTCCCATAGCAAGGGCTGTCAGCGCCAGCCGACATGGCTCTCATGTGTCGCGGTCTAAAGGTACCTCAACATGGATGGATTTTGACAAACTATAGCTTGTTGGATAGCGGATGAATAGGCCAACAAGCTGACAAATCGGCAAGGCTTCAGACTTGAAACTTTTGGAGTGAGCCCCAGACGTAGGTACATGATGCCCCCAGTTTCGTTTTTGTGCAGTAAGTCCCATAGCAAGGGCTGTCAGCGCCAGCCGACATGGCTCTCATGTGTCGCGGTCTAAAGGTACCTTAACATGGATGGATTTTGACAAACTATAGCTTGTTGGATAGCGGATGAATAGGCCAACAAGCTGACAAATCGGCAAGGCTTCAGACTTGAAACTTTTGGAGTGAGCCCCAGACGTAGGTACATGATGCCCCCAGTTTCGTTTTGTGCAGTAAGTCCCATAGCAAGGGCTGTCAGCGCCAGCCGACATGGCTCTCATGTGTCGCGGTCTAAAGGTACCTCAACATGGATGGATTTTGACAAACTATAGCTTGTTGGATAGCGGATGAATAGGCCAACAAGCTGACAAATCGGCAAGGCTTCAGACTTGAAACTTTAGGAGTAAGCCGTAGACGTAGGAACATGATGCCTCCAGTTTCGTTTTTGTGCAGTAAGTCACATAGCAGGGCTGTCAGCGCCAGCCGACATGGCTCTCATTAGTCGCGGTCTAAAGGTACCTTAACATGGATGGATTTTGACAAACTATAGCTTGTTGGATAGCGGATGAATAGGCCAACAAGCTGACAAATCGGCAAGGCTTCAGACTTGAAACTTTTGGAGTGAGCCCCAGACGTAGGTACATGATGCCCCCAGTTTCGTTTTTGTGCAGTAAGTCCCATAGCAAGGGCTGTCAGCGCCAGCCGACATGGCTCTCATGTGTCGCGGTCTAAAGGTACCTCAACATGGATGGATTTTGACAAACTATAACTTGTTGGATAGCGGATGAATAGGCAAACAAGCTGACAAATCGGCAAGGCTTCAGACTTGAAACTTTTGGAGTGAGCCCCAGACGTAGGTACATGATGCCCCCAGTTTCGTTTTTGTGCAGTAAGTCCCATAGCAAGGGCTGTCAGCGCCAGCCGACATGGCTCTCATATGTCGCGGTCTAAAAGGTACCTTAATATTGATGGATTTCGACAAACTATAGCTTTTGTTGGATAGCGGATGAATAGGCCAACAAGCTGACAAAATCGGCAAGGAACTTTGAACTTGGCTGGAGTGAGCCTCAGACGTAGGTACATGAGTGCCCCCAGTTTTCACGTTTTTGTGCAGTAAGTCCCATAGCAAGGGCTGTCAGCGCCAGCCGACATGGCTCTCCATGTGTACGCGGTCTAAAGGTACCTCCAACATGGATGGATTTTGACAAACTATAAGCTTGTTGGATAGCTGGATGAATTGGCCAAT
>JASAOE010000643.1:0-25000 GCA_029964075.1 Patiria pectinifera
AAAAATCAATGTAAGATCATGTCTTAAAACCGCCAAACTCACTGGTTGGACTGGAATCCTGCTGCTGCACAATTTTAACGTGTTTTTAGATGGGGTTACGATCGAGTATTAGCTTTATGTGGCCTCTCTGGGCTCCCATACATTTTGCACTAAATTTAGTCGGGCACCACAGTCATCAGCCAACATTTGACGGCGGAAAAATGAAAAAAAAACACCAAAAAACAAAAAACTAGCGCCTTGACCAAGGCTAATATTTTTTGAGAAGAAGCAATCTATGCATATTCGATACACAACAGCATGCACATGTACATGTACATGTACATGTATTAATACTAGCCAACTATGGGAGCGACTGATTGGACGATACCCCGTCACGTGACTTACGCGCGCTTCCCAAAGCTTTACGGATACGGTTTGGGTGTTGCACATAGTAAACACAAAAAATTATTCCGATTAAAGTTTCATTAATGTTATTTTCTGCCGTTTAAGGAAAACAAAACTAACCAACCATATTTGTTACTAAACGATTGTGAAAAACTCGGAATCCTCTCTAAACCTGTATGAGAATCTTGAGCTTAAAAAACTTGACTTTCAATGGCAAATGAAAAGGAATATTATACAAAGGATCATAATCATTAACATGATTCATGTACAACCTACGCGTTTCGTGCTTGTTTCGCCCCCCCCCCCCAAAGAAAATATATATGTGCACCTCTTGTAAGTGAACCACGAATGTGACAACTGCAAGAAATTTAAACTGTACATGCCGCTCCGTTCACAATATACAAGTACCCCCTCACCGGCAAAGAGAGTACAGTTGGGGGTGACCGAACGACGCTATCTTACTGACTGCAATTCATTTGCTGCGAAGCGCGGCCACTGCGCTTACATAGTACAAATCCCCTGGTGTACGTGCGTCACACACAAGGAACAGTGCGCGTCAACCAGCGAAATGTCCCACCCACGAGACGTCGTTGCTATGTAAAACGGCGCCCTCTTTTGGTATCGCACGGAGCTCATATGGACTGAACTATGCATGGACAGTTTGACAGGTGTTTTGATTAAAATAGACAGTTTGAAAGACTAGACTCATACCAACACCGGAGGTCTACATTAACCAATGCGACCCCTGTATTATGAGCAGTATAGCGGTCTTTGGAAATGACATGCTAGAGCAAGAAAAACCGCCTACCTGGTACAACGTAGATCTGTACAGTGCAGTTATCCTCGTTCCCAGCCGCGTCAGAAGCCACATAGAACCACGTATAAGGGCTCGCACTGAGAGAGAAGTTGTACAATGATCCGGGGGTGTAGGGGCCTTGAATAGCCCCCACTGGTGGGTATGTAGCGTAGATCATAACATCGTAACTTCCAGAGTTGTCCGAAGCATCGTAGTTGGTAGGGAATGGCCGGTACGCAAACAACTCGTCGCGGTCTGCGTAGACCGTGGCATTGGATGGACACACGATGGACGGAGGATCCTGGTCTGTGCACAAATGGTGAAAGAATAGAACAGAACATAAAAAAAAAAATCATATCCAATAAAATACCCACCACTTGCGCAACTTACAGCCACATACCACATTGTGATAAGAAAAGTTAAGAGTTTTACGAAATGTTATATTATACAGGCGTAGATAGTATTTACATAAGGTGATGAAATGCTCATTGGGCATGTGTAGTGAATATTGTTTTTGTTTGGTTTTATATTTGCATCAATGTCAATTGGGACCCTGCATGCATGAACAAACAAACATTTTAAACGCAACAGATCAGCGATATATAATGACGTCACGTTAAAAGTCATGCGCACTTCCAGTAGGAGCTTGGTAGCTTTCGTCCCTATACCTGGCTCCAACAAGAAATCACACGCGTCTACAAAGCGTGACGTCATCACGTTCTGAGGTTAGTAGTTATTATATCTAGACCATGTGACCTGTGACGTCACACTCAAGGCCACCTAAGGAAACCCTAACATTTCAGTCTCTTTTGCACGTAAATTTGTCCACATTAATCAGTCACCACTTTTACACAATCACATTTTGAGAAACACATGAAGAGCATAATAGCCTCTGGAAAGAAGGAACATTTATAACGTGACCACAACATCTAATCAGTACATTCAATTAAATAAATGTAACATGGTATATTAGTAAAAGATGTTCCCATTCTAATTGCCACCACCCAGCCCCCGTAAAATCTGATGAATTGGGGGGATTGAAAAATGTAACCGCACCTGTGCATGTATAGTTAACACGGAGGTACTTTCCAGTTCCACTGCACGGATCACCACCGAAGTTATCGTTACTTGCGGTGAATGTGCAATTTGACATTCCTTGGCATAGGCTCTGGACAGAGCTGAGTGAGGCATCTGCATCACCGCAGGGAGTCAGGGTCCCAGCCGGGCAAATATCATCATCCTCACCCATTCCAATCCGTCCGTATAGCGCAGATAACACATCGATAGTATTAACCTCGTCACAACCGAGTGATACCTGGCTATTTTCGCACTGTTCCGTGATACCTAAAATAAAAAAGTTAAAGAAAGATGAATTGTTTGGGTTGGTCTGAACCTGCGAACCCTAGAATAATATAGCGGCGTACGTTGGCTGAGCTTTCGAGCCGTACGTTGTCGGTTCCCCATTTCGCTTTATTGGAGGGCCTAGTTCCACCTTATAAAAATGATGACTTTTAATCCAGGTCGCCGAATTCGTCTACAGTTGGGGTTAAAAAGCGTTTTTTTTTCCTGAAATAAAATATCAAGATTTTGTGAATTATTTTGTTGCGTATCGTTTACTGAGTAAAGGGTGTATTGGGAGAATACGTGCCATTATGATGGGGGGGGGGGGGCACCTGGGGGCAGACCGCTGCCCCCGTAGCTGCGCCACTGTCAGAATGATATATTACAAAGTAGGCTTTAGTGCGTGGCCCATGTGAATCGCACGTGGTGTATGGGCAGCCAGGGGGCAAAGTGAACTATACGTACAATAATGCAAATAACACAATTGATTGATTTCCACACAATACAGACAACTCGGCGAAATAGACAACTCTTCACGCATAATTGTACAACTTTACTTTTTTCGTAAATATTAATGAATCCTTGACATTTATTTGAAACAAAACATGTAAATCCTAAATGACATCTTGGTCTTCTATTAACGTTCAGTTTTCACCCGATCGCCACAAAAAAAAAAAATAGTAAATGTTCATCATTTTACGAGTACACCGAGTTGTGCTAGTAGGCATGTATTTTAGATTTTCGGAAGTGAGAGGTCAAATTTTGGCACGATTTTCCTCATTCACGTCAGGCGATGTATCAGTTTCCATAAATTGAGATGATACCAACAATTTTAAAAAGGCCTTTTCCGAGGGTGAGTTTCTTAAGAAATCAATGTACCAAAAAAAAATATCTGAATTTTTGTAGGTTCATTTTCCTATTCAAAGGCTCCAGAAGCGCGCCACCAGCGATGAACTTTCAAGCTCTGTCTGATTCGTACTGCGTTATACACGCAGGTGCATGGGACTCGAACCCACGACTGCTTTCTAGCAAGACGTCGTGGGTTCGAATCCAACCCGAGTGATTTTTCCAACTGAGTCACTCGGGAGGTAACATAAGTGGGTGTAGAGTGTTAATACGTCGGTGAAATATTGATGTTTGAAATAGGATAAGTAGACAAACCAAAACATGAAATTTTCGGGGATTTCGGGCCGCAATGCCCCTGTTATAAAGTTGCTCACATTTATAATCAGTTTATGACACCGTTTTTTTACCAATCACACTTTACGAGACATACATCATGAAGAGCATATAAGGACCGTTTGCTGAAAGTACATGCATCATTGTGACCGCAACATCCAATTCACGGTGCATAAAATTGATGAACATTATAGATGTTCTTCTTCAAATTGCCTCCGCCCCCAAAAGAAAATAAGGTGAATGGAAAAAAACCATAGAATTGTAAAATAAAAGTGCACCTGTAAATTCGCATGTATAGTTAACACGGAGGTACTTTCCAGTTCCACTGCACGGATCACCACCGAAGTTAGCGTTACTTGCGGTGAATGTGCACGTTGACATTCCTTGGCATAGGCTCTGGACAGAGCTGAGTGAGGCATCTGCATCACCGCAGGGAGTCAGGCTACCAGCCGGGCAAATATCATCATCCACACCCATGCCAATCCGTCCGTATACAGCAGATAACACATTGATATGCGTGTCACAAGCGAGCGATACCTGGGTATTCTCGCACTGCACCACGGTTCCTGGAAGAAGAAAAAAAAACATATTTAGGCTTAACACTACATCCCTACCTCTTACCAATAATCTACATCATTGATATCCAAACATTATACATATCTAAGATCATTGTTTTCTCATCAAAACAGCATCCGTCAAAATGGATGTGTTTCAAAACCTATTGCAAAAAAAATAAGTGTGGATTAACCAAATTTTGTAAATGGGGGCAGTATTTGAAGAAAAAAAGTCGTCAGGTTTTTTTTCTAACGATGGTCGGCCGGCATTCCACTTTTCTTGAAAATGACAGCACACCAGGTGCCATGGTTTGCTTGAGATATTATTCACTTACAGTCAAGCAAGGTATTTCATAATAATTGGAATTTGTTTATGTTTCCAAATGTTGTCTCTTAAATCTGCAAACTCAACAGTCACCTGTTCATTTCCTGTGAATAAAAGTCTCGAGAAACTAAACTTTTTTGTTAACTTCCGTTTCCTTAGGCCTATGGACCGATCCAGTAAGCACCGCCCCATGGTGTTCTGACCAATCACAGGGGTGATTTGTGTCCAACGTGCGTGCACTAAAGTCCGACATGCGTGTACGCGCGTATGATGCGCGCGGCAGGAAAATGCAGCGTGGCGGAGCACGTGTTAATTTGCCCACGTGCGCACTGGGTGGAGCTTACTGGATCGGTCCATTATACGACCACCAAGTGCGCTTCAAATTCGTCCTGGTAAACTTCGGAATGATATTGAGCCTGCACACAGGATTCATTCGATCACTGGCTCTTTCGTGCTGACATTTCCCATGTACATTGTATTTACCTTCATTTCAACATTGAAATCATGGAGGTAGTGATGCGGTTGAATGACGCGCCCAAACAAAACCATTATATCACTACACATCAGGGCATCATTAAGCACGGTCCAGTAGCCTTTAATGGTGAACACAATAATGAGGGCGCTCTGAAAGGTGGTTACAAGGGCGGATTCCGTCCCCCCCCCCCTTAGATCTCGGCCATCGAGTGATGACAAATTGTGAAACTCACTACATGCATAGAGCAACTCTCCCTAAACATACCCAAGAAATTTCATGACTATAGGTCAAAGGGTTTTGGAATTATGGCTAATTAATTATTCATATGTACGAATGGCAATTCTGCTCTGTATACACGACGTATTATGGGAAAATTCAGTTTTCACGGCGCATAGCGCCGGAAAATTTTTCGCTACGCGGCAACCCGTGGTCCGATTTTTATGTTTTTGGTATTAAAAGATGCGCAAAGCTCAAGGCTAAAAAGTCATAACAGCTTGGGTCGCGGGAATGTTTTTTTTTAGAGGCTATCGCGGAAAACGTTGAGGGAGGGGGGCGGATTCCGCCCCCCCCCTGCCCCTATAGGGTTAATGGAAAAAAATCGAACTGGCTGAAGAGTGAATGCGAATCTGAAGCGAAAATGGCTCCCCGAAAGCGTAATTTTTATTCCTAGGAGGGTTAGGGGCAATGTCATGAATAATTCATGTTTATCCATGACAATGACAATGACATCAACAGCATTGTTGTTAGTTACTCAACTAGTTACAATACATTAAAGCATTTTAAAGAACGGTTGTCGTCGAGCTACCACACAGTAGCCTAGTGGATAGCGAGATGAGCTATGGATACAAAGATCCCTGGTTCGAATCCACGTCGTCGCTGCTCATTTTCATCAGCTATTTTTCTTCTCCAAATTTATCACTGAGATAATTTTAAATTAAGGGGAAAATAGAACGAGAACCTAAGTCTTGCAATGATTCAAAGGAAAAACTGAATTATTCATGACATTGCCCCTAACTCTCCTAGGAAAAAAAGTTACGCTCCCCGAAACACTCGATGCGAAATTCGCCAGAGTTGAACTACTCCCGGCCCTGGCCCGGCGTGACAACATAAAATCGCGTTAAGCCTGGTTCATACTTCACACGGAGTATGAACCGGGCTTTAGATTTAAGCACGAAACGGCCTTATAACAATGTAACAAGGGGAAACGCCTAGGTGTAGCGTTTATAGTAAATAAAAAAGAGCCAACTTTACCATTTTGACACGACGAGGGTCGGATTAAGACAACCAGAAGCCCAAACAGGAGCCAACACGTTGGCCACTTGTGCCCAAGTGACGCCCAGACAGCCATGCTGGGCTAAGGCTTCGTCGGATGACAAGGCCACCAAAAGTGCTCTTTAACTCACGGCTCAGTCGTTGAGAAATGTAATTCCAAAGCACTATAAACATGTCCGCTTTATTTGCTGGAGTTGTTCGAGTCCTGGGGCGGCTTGAGTACCGTGAGCGCTCGAGGGCGTCTCAAAACAGGGGCACGGCCTGCGTAATTTTTTTTGCAGCATACATCGTATTTTAACCAAACACAACACGCACCCTTACATGAATATTTATTACGCTGTCTGGATGGAAGATACTTAGGTTCTCGGAATGTTTTTCCTATGATTAAACCTATCCCAACCAACAAATATATTTGATGAAAATGGGCATGGGCTCGAACCACAGATCCTGCGATCAATAGTTCACTCCACTATCCACAAAATGAACAAGTTTTTTTTTCAATGAAAGATGATGTCTCAAAACCGCCAAACTCACTGGTTTGACTGGAATCCTGCTGCTGCACAATTTTAACGTGTTTTTAGATTGGGTTATGCTCGAGAATAAGCTTTATGTGGCCTCTCTGGACTCCCATATATTTGCACTAAGTTTAGTCGGGCACCATTTGCAGTCATCAGCCGACATTTGAAGCAAAAAAATCAGGTAAAAAAACCCAAAAAAAGCCGCGTCGCCGCACCACTTTTTGGGCAAGCTCCATACCAGAAACCGGAGACTTTTTTCCCCCTTAACTGTTGAAAAGTAAATCCCATTCACCATGGTTGAATGAAATATTTTGATCCCCAGTGTGAATGGGTGCAATAATGAATGTCACGTGATGTGAGCTCCACCAATCAAATGACGAGGATCTGTATGTCCGTTATACATGTATAATGATGGTCCTGGTTGCAGACCTTATTGTGTTAAATGTGGAGCCAGCGGGTAATGGTTCATTATATAACGGGTTAGGGATAGTCAACCTTTTGAGCATTCATTTTGACTAAATTTAAATAGCAATTGCCGAACGCCATCAGAGATCCCTGCAGCGCGCAAGGTCGACTATATGCAGGTCTTACAATGGGGGAACTGAGGTTTGTTCCAGTATGCACTCAAGTGTGCACTAAGTCCCCATACTTCAAACTTTTAAAACTACTCTGAACTCTCACATGTGTTCAGGCTGCACAGAAAAATAATGGTCAACATGTCATCTTTCATTATCTTTTCAACTTTTTTGTCGGTTGACCAATTACTTGTTGGAGAAATTCCCACCCTAAAAAGACGCACCCCTAAAACAACTGATATCTTTCCAGAACTGACAAAGTATAGCCATTTTGACAAAAAAAGGATCCCTCCACAACCGTCGCTAAATAGCGCCACTTTCGAACCCAATGGCATACAAAATGCTCAGAATTGGAAGCCCCAAGTCCAGGCCAGAGGTGCAGTGCCATAAATAATGTCTTCAATTCCCTCATTTCATGGCTCCAGAACTCTATAATACACAATATGTAGAATAATGTGAGTGTGTATAAGTTTCATTCGTGAGCTCGGCGGACGGATTTTTGGCCTATTTACTGGGATGCACCCTCCAGCAAAATCGTTTTCCAGCGATGGTTATTCATCCGTGTTTTCCAGACAGTCCTCGGTCCTCCGAGGTCAGTCACCGGAGCGTAACAGAATAATTGAGCCGAGGTCGTTTTCTGTGTGAATGTCCTTCGCGTCTCCAACATAAAACTGTGAACCTTGAAATGGACAATTCGCAACCTCGTAGGGCTTACTTTATTTTCAACCTCGTTTCCAACAGTAAGCCCTGGATAGGAAACTGCTCTTGCATCCTGATTTGACACCGCATTTGGCAAGCAATGGATATATATCGTGTACTTGGTGTTGTTATTTCCAATGTGCACACGTGTTTTCACGTTCATTGTAGTTATTCCATCCACACCTTCTTACAATAATTCCTTTCCTTTCAAATTTGTTCATATTAATACGAAATTTGATACTGCATATTGGCTGGATAAGATTGTAACATTTTAACTGTGAAAAAAAATCGTGCTTTCGTAACTCACGCCGCGACAAATTGATTCTGTTTTCCCACACACCGCATGTAAAAATAAACGCTAACGTAAAGCACGGGCAGGCACCAGATTATTCATTTGCGCACTGTTTGATTGACGTGCTTTGTCAACTTGATGTTGAAAAGTTTCCCCCAAATCAGGTGATTTTTATTGAACATTGTGCGCGTGCGCACACTGATTTTCTTGTAAAATATACCACATCAGTCAGCACTGGTTAACGAAACCGACAATTGAATCATAGTTAATAGGCCACAACATTCTGATGAAAACATTTTTGGGAGAGATTTAGAAAAGTTATATTTCAGCCAGAAGTTATGGTCCGTGTAATGTCCGCATTTTCAACAATATAATTTTAATAACGACACACACTCGACATTTATTTGCAATATGCAATTCCATAGTTACTTGTTGGATAGACTAATCTTGGTCTCGTCCAGTTTATACCTATTAAAATCAACAAACAGAAAGGGATGTAAATATTTAAATCGAAAGCATCAAAATTTACAACTTCCAATGTTGCAAATATCAACAAAAATGTAGCCAAAGATCGCTGGAGTAAATTAGTCGGTGTTCCTCTCACGTCCATCTCAAGACGCCATGCAATACCGAGCGGCAGAACTGCAGCACAATGTGGGAACCAGACTTGGATTGATTTGTAACCCATTGCACGCACGTACGGAGGCTAGGCCTAGTGTAAACGAGACCGCTTCGCACGTACATGAGGCACGGAGTCCCACACGTGACATGCTATAATGAGATTGCGTGTCGGCCGTTGCTCCTAATCGTGCAGCGCTCAATCTTGCGTCTTCCATCTACAAATCCCAGTCCACAGATGCTTTACAGGCTATATTTCTCTCACACACACACACGTACATTGATCATGAAGACAGTAGTGCCATAGAACAGCGGTCAGGATGCAGTTACCATGGCTGCAAGAGCATTCCAAGACAGAGAGCGATGCTATATACTCGCCAGACGACAGCTGGTGCGATTGCTAACAGCGTGATCGGAGCAATAAACACTACCGACGGGAGGCGCAGATCTACGGGGAGACAGTCGCTGGAATCACGCTGATTAAACTAGACGTCCTGCGTTGAGACAAATTTACATTGCCGATGAGAGTGTTATTTTAGTCGCGGATAGTGACCAACTATTGAAATTAGGCCATCAATTCGTACCTGCTGCGAGGCTTGGGGCGATTTATATGAACTAACTGACCAGGAAGAATTTCGAGACAGTTAAAATTCCAAGATGAGTTCTTCTGATTACAGGAAGGTGAGTTATTCTGAAGAATTCTTCAATCAAGTTAAAATCCTGCAAATTATCAAAATTGAAACTGATATCAAAATTATTGTATATGAAACAAGCTTGGTTTGGTTTGGTGCAGTTTACAAAACAAATATGATTTTCATATGTTAGAAATAACAAAACACGAATTGAAAGCGGTAGCTGATATTCAGTGATATCCAATCAGGTAGGCAAAAACACTTGATCAGAAAATAAAAGATATAATTACCAAATGATACCAAGGACAACAGACCATTAACGTCCATAATATAACCGAAAAGAAAAACAAGACATTTTGAGCAAAACAAATTACTGAAACCGTAACACCAAAATCATCAATTGGTACAGAAGAAAACATTGACAGATTAGTTAAGGTTGGGGCACGGATGAGGTCGTAAGGAAATAAATTTACTGGCGAAGTTCCAAGTCAAACCGGTCCCTCATTGTGTTATTCTACCTATGGTGTCATGCGCGCAACTAAACGCGTATTATTAGATGGTCTACGTGCCACGCATCAACAGTGTGAACGCAACGTTCTATTGAGCATAAACATTACACTTAATTAAATCAATAACTGCAATCGTCGCATGAATAGGCGGCACGACAATGACATACCACTGCTTTTGCTTAGTTTAATTAATCAATTATTTAAACGAGAATATTATTTGATCGTTACTGACAGTGATAAATCACATTTCGTTTACGTATAACAATAATAGTCGTATATAATACACGACTATACAACTAAGAAAAGTATACTCTTGTAGGCCTATATAAACTAAACGCTCACAACATATATTGAAGGAACATGGGTTAATTAAATTGTAGAAGAATTATTTGTTTGAATAGGCCTACACGTCCGCCTTGTTTGTTTTGACCCTTTTTTTTTTTTAAATCCGAGGGCCTAAGGGCATATAGATGCTATTGTTGACCAACCAAACACATAAGGGAATTCCAAACTGTTCAGATTGTTTACGACACTGATTCAATAAAGCTTTGTTCATTAGAATACTGAAAAAAATGCTGAAACGACGACTGATTTCAGTCGACGAAATAACCTCTACAATCCTGCTGTCCAGCTCTTCACCCCTCTCACATTATAAACTAAGTTTTCTTTTTAAATTCACACTAAACTTGATTGTGAATATTAAATTATTTTCCCATCAAAACAACAATCGTCAAAATCGAATGGCATTCATCAGCGTTCAACCTATAATTGCGCCCCTAAAGCAGAAAATTATGCTCTAATAAAATATTTCACCCCATTTTTGACATGTCTTCCCTTCATGATCGCAATTATATTACGATTCGTGCCAGCGTTTTAGGCCAGAGGGTGAAGCGACTCGACCGTAATCATAGGCCCATACCATTCCAGATGACAGAATACACCTGTCAGTATTAGCAAAGGGTCAGCGATTCCAACTCCCATGCCCCAAGGCCAGCATCTAAATGCGCATTATTACGATATGAAAATCAAAAACATGTCGGCCTAATCCAGTCTGGTGGAGATAAAACTGTGCTAATTTCGCCGATCTAGCCCGTCAGATGGATAGGTCTATCTGTGCATCGTGGATAATAGCCTAGCCGTACACCTGCTTGTAAGAAGACTGTTAATTAATTGAGTTCAATTATATTTCTTCACATGTTTTGTTTAAAAGCATACTTTCAAAACAAAACATATTCACAATCACAGCCAACACCAACAACACGGTGGGCGAAGCATGCATGTAGTTTTAATTAGTTAGTTTCATCAACATTTATTTCCAAGTCCAACAAACAAGGAAAAATATCAATAAATAAATCACTAAAAGAAGAATCGGAATTGGAGGCACATCCAAAGAAGCGTAGCTTGTGTTAGGGAGTGCCCGTACAGTGACAAACGCTGAAGTACATACTAAATTGACAACGCGCAAACATTACATATTGAAGAAACAAAACAAGTACACACACAATTCCAGTGGTTCATCCAACTGCTAATTAGTAAGGATGGATTTAAAAGTAAAGAAGAAATACAAATTCACCTTTGAAGAAGGTGAAACTGAATAGGCTTTGGCTATTCCTTAACCTAAAGGTAACTGATTCCAGCGAAGTGGCCCTGAGTGCCTCATGCTGTGTTTAAAGGCAGACGTTCAGAACTTGGAAATATGCAATAGGGATGATGACCTAGTATTATAGCTGTGTACGTTATAATTTCCTTGCACCATATTAACAAAGTAAGCAAGTGTATACATTGGATCTACACAGTCATCTGCTTCTTTCGTTACCCGTTGAAATCGCCAAACAAAACCAAGAAATGTCACCGCGCGTTTTCATGGTGTTTTGAAGCAAGCCACAAACTTTAAATAACTGAGCTTTGCTTTTGATAAAAATAATCCTCCCATTCCTAAATCTAAGCTGATTAATTCCCCGAAATCCATTCGCTGAAACTAGAACCGTTCTACTTATAAATCCACGGGGGAAAAAACCCAGAATATGTCATATTGCAAAGTACACGACAAAGCAGATTTGCTACTTGGGTGTTTTGTATTGAAGATTATGAGAGTTTGGGTTCTATTTTTTTTCTGCGATTACTCGGTCAGTTTGGTGAGTTGTTTGTGCTGATATGACATCGGTTGAATCCTAATCAGAGGACAGAAATCGTCCAACTGATCGTCTTAATGCAATGAGCGTAGTGGCCCAAGGGAGGAGATCGTCTTTGATAACAACTTGGTTTATTTTAGCGTGAGCCCCGGAGCAGGATTTCTAAAAGATCATGAAAATGGACAAACAGCTAGCGAGAAAATAGACACTTGAGCACGAAGGCGAGAACGGTCGACGACCTCTGGCAATTTTGTTTTTAGAAACAGTAAAAAAAAAGGAGAGCTGAGAAAATCCAAATATCCTGATTCGGGGACTTTTTGAACTTTCTTTACTACTTGTTCAAAACTTGTACATAGAGACGGAAATCGTAAAAAAAAACACCAACAAGCCAATAAACAATCACACACACAAGCAAACAAACAATCACCCCAACAAGCCGACAAATAAAAAAAATCCCAAAAGATGATGTATGTAAAAAAAAAATGCGTCAATGTCCAAAACTTACTCCAAATCGCATCTTTTCCAACTGAAGGTCTTTTATGCGGCGCGGTGGTTTGGATTTAGAGGTCGAGTAGATATGGAATATTTTTTTGTTATAAGCAATCTTGACCTTTGACCCCGTTACCATAGGTTACCATGATGATGGACAACCCGTCTTACGACGGTTTCTTAGATGGGCGTGGCGATAGGAGGCCCCATCATCGCATGAAACCTTTCGTGTTGGTAACCCTCCTCCTATTGGCCGTGGTGGGCGTGGCTGTAGCTCTGGCTGTCATCTTAACGGGTAAGATAAGTGGAACGGTAAGCAGGGGGTCGTGGGTTCACGTCCCAACCGTGAGCATACGTTGCTAACCTCATTGAGAGGCTACACCGTATACAATCGTATACTTCTGTTATGATTAGCATAGCAGAGCAAGACATCTACTCTAGTGCAGGAGGTCTTGGGTTCATGCCCCAACCGTGAGCATACGTTGCTAACCTCATCTTCTATTATGATCAGCATAGAATAGTGAGATAAGTGGGACAGTAAGCAGCAGAGGGTCGTAGGTTCACGTCCCACCCATGAGCAAGCATATTATTTTTTTCCAAAAGCTCTTGGCACAGCTTACAAAATAACGTTGTTGAAAATCAAAGCAGAAGACACGTTGATATGGTTGGGGGACAACCACGTTCGCGGTAGTGGTCGTGGTCATTGTGGGTTCATGTCCCATTTTTTCTTCATCCCAAGGAAGCTAGTATAAGGAGAAACAAAATATAGCAACACATATTAGAAGACAACCCAGACAAGGGTTGACAAGACAGCAAGACAAGCGCAACTATGTATGTAGTTTTAAGGCTGACATTTTTTTAGTATCAGCTGTCAGCAGAGAAATTGATACATGAATGTCAAGCGACCATTAAAAGCGCACCAGTGACATTTTTGAGGCGCGTCAGTTTCTTGTCATCTTTCAATTTCCTCGCACTTACATAGGATTCTGTTTCGTTTAATCAACATCTTCGGGGTCACGAAAGCGAATGCACATCGCGAAGGTTGAACATTGATATGGCGAAGGTTGATATCAACGTGTCGTTCCAGTGCCACCGTTAAAGCTTGTGCATCTGGCATTTGAATATCTAATGCACAAGTTAAACCCAGTATTTCATCATCATTACTTGATAATTAGAAACACAAACGGGATTTCCTGAAGCTGCCTGCGCATCCTCAGGACTTTATTCATGCTTGTCAAACTCCAGCATTTTTGCTTCTGGGTACAAAAGTCGAGGCAGCTATGCCTAGACATATGGAAGCCATCCCCCCCCCCCACTTCAATTCCCTGTCTGAGCGAACTACCGAAAACCTCGCAAAGGGTTCTTGCAATGGTACTTAGTATACACCGCAGGGCTCTCATAAGTAAACCACGCTATGGTGCGATCTACACACATGAAGTGGGTCCGGAACCAGACACTGCTACACATGTTAATATTGAAACCTGATGCCGTTGAACTGCCATGTCAGCTATGCAGGCAATTCGAAACAGTCTAATTTATCTCTGTGAGGTTGTGCGACAACGAAAAACAAAACCAAGAAGAGGTCGCTGGGAATATGTGGGATATTGTAATCTTTGGTTGAAGCCTGGGGCAAAAATATAACGAGGGTAATAAATAATCAAGATTTCTTTTTAACGGCGCCAGAAATGTTTATGACTTGAAGGCATGTTGCTTAATGTAAATGTCATTATGATTACACATTTTACAAGCAGAGTCATGCGTTCAATTTATTTCTATACCAAGCCCCTACACCTTTAAAAAAAGGGGGGTAAAAAAGAGAAAACCCTTAGAGTTGATTACCATGCCAACAGCTCTACGTGGTATACAAATGAAAAGTTCACTGACTTAATGATGAAGCAAAATATAAACATAAGACGGCTATAAAGAAAGGAATGACTTTTATTTTAAAAGCTTTTTCTTTTATTTCAGGAAATAAACCTAACTTGGAAGTTCCAGGTAAGCATAAAAATATTTATATTTTTATTCGGTCTAGCTCCCGAGAAAATTTGCGCTATGATGCGCACTCAGTTGCACACAGCAGTAAAACTGAGCACGCCTCATTGGGATGAGTTGATGGTATGGAAAACAAGGATTTAAAAAATAGAAATGGGACATTTTAGATTTGTTTCCATGATGAAGTTTAATTCAAAATTCGTATCAAGACACCATTTTGTCTAAATAGGCCCATCCCTCTATGGCCCATGGTTTCTCGTGCACGTGCTGGTTATCTCGCGTTTTGACGAGATTACCATAACTTAAACATCCTGTTCTGATTTATTTTAACCGCATGACAGAGGCAGTGACGATACTGGGCAGTCTGCATATATCCAATCGGGAATACCAAGCAACTTACGCCGATAAAACCACAAAGGAATTTGCCTCCTTGGAGAAAGAAGTCACTGATGCAGTAAGTTGAACATTTCTCCTCAAGAAACTCCTCAGAAAAAAAAGCAAAATAAAAAAGAACCATTAAACTTAAGTGTGTCTACTGCACGATTTTGAATCCGGTTGTTTGAACCGTTTTCACTTTAACAGAAAGCTTTCTTCACCATTATCTCCGGAACTAGAAACTCTCAGAGATGAGACTTGTCACCAAAATGAAGTCTTGAGGGTTCTAAATGCCACCCTATTCAGGTTGTAAATCTTCCCTTAACGACGGTAGCCATGGTAACAGAGCAACCCAGTCACATTAGCGGACCTTGATGACGCGGTGCAAGTGTGTCATGAGTGTTAATGTGCTTGAACTGAGATCTTTTTGAAAGAAGTATTTTAGATATAAAGCAAAAATCAGATTTTAAAAAATAGTTTTCATTAACGACGGAAATGAAGCCGAAAAAAAAATGCCTTCGGAATTAAAGAAATGTCGCAGTTTCCTATGTCATACGTCATCGCGACTGTACAACACTGTTCCAAACTTTCCCTACAACAGGAAAATATTCAAGATAAATACCAATCCTATCAAACTTTTCAACAGTGATATTTAAGAGATGTTTGTCTTTGTTTTACTTTTAAAGATGGACCGGCTTTACAACAAAAGTCTATTTCGTAACATTTACGTCGGAAGCAGCGTCTCAGGGATCAGGTTAGTTAATTATTGGGGGGAATTTTTACTCCATAACTTTTTGCAATATTTTCTTGGTTATATTGCATCTCAAATTATTTTTAACAAGTTACATTGATACAAGTACATTATTTGATCGTGGATTATGTTGAAGGTAATATTACGGTAAAGTACATCTTACAGATATTTTGTAAAAGATTTCACTAATCGTGTTAAAGTATTTTCCACCATGTTTAACTCATTCCCAACATTCGTTACAATATTATCAATGACTTTTGAAGTAAACAATATTTTGGGCTAAGTTTGGGTTGCATCCGTTAACTTTACCTTTCATTTGCTTTCTCTAGGAAGGGCAGCGTGGTGGTCGATTTCGCCATCCATCTTGAAATCCCCAAGATCTTGTTTGACCTGAAGAAGGAGAAAGATAAACAAGTCTCAGCCCCAGAGTACAACGAGGCTTATGTGCATCTAGTCAAAGCCATAGACGGAAACGCACTGGGAGAGTTCACCATTATTGAGTTTAGTTTGTCTTTCGACTCGGGTGAGTGGTGTCAAAGGTCAAGATTGTCAGGGGACCCTTGGTCGCTTGGTGGCAGCACACATTGAAGTCACGCTGAGAAACAAAGGATGTGAAAAACGACAAAAGAAATTTTCATACGGGTTTTATCGGCGACCTCATGAATAACTTCGCGATTATTTATAAATAACCAGTGAACAGTTTCTCAGATGGAACAATTTAAAAGTGGCATGGGACAATGCAGTTACGTTGAATCAAAGTAACAGGACATTGCCCATCCTGGAATTCTGCTTTTTACCCGTTTTCTTGGTCTTTTAGAAATGAATATATGCAATATAGAAAACAGGGCTTTTATCGGATCGGGTTGGATCAGAAGGTTTTTTTTCTGACACGACAGAGAGTCTGAGTTTTGACGCCATCACTCTGCCGCCAGTATCCAGAACCGTTGAGCAGGCGGGTCAGCTGGCGCCCACGACTGCCTCGAACCCTCTACCAAAAGGTTGATTAAGAAGTATTTTCTCTTTTCCCAAGAATGTTCTAGGCCACCTTACTAATCCGTCCCGTCCTTTTTAGTTGAATAATCTCTCTAGTATAAAGTGTAAGACCTGCATTTTTTTTTAAGGAGTTGATAAAGACGAATTTTAAAAGAAGAAGACAAAACTTTCCAAAAAGAAGACAAAACTGTTTCATTTAAACCTCAAGCCTACGGATCAAACAAGACTTGTTATGGCACGTAACATCATTTATGTGAGACCATAATACATAAAAAGCGAGGACTTTCAACAGCAACTGAAGTTAAATTTATCTGTTGTTTACCTCTTACAGTATTTCCAGTCCTGTTTTACATTAACCTATAGTTGAATATATACTTTCATCAGAAGCAGTATTGTTAATTTCTCTCAGATTTCTTGGAAGATCATCGAATCAAGTCAAATTGGAGTCAAGACAGCCGCAACTGCCAATAATAACTTCCTCAACAAAAACTCCCACAAATGCATTCTCCTTCCAAAAACAAACAGATGCATGTCCCATCGTACGGTTCCCATATCATACATTTAATCATTATAATAAGCTTGCGCAGAGGATGATGATAATATCTTCTATATACACACTCTTCTTCTCAGATGCGTGCAACGATAACCCGTGTAGTAACGGAGGTACGTGCGTGCTTCAGCCTGATACCGACCCGTATTTCTCCTGCCAATGCCCCGAGGGAAGCACCGGAGATCTCTGTCAAAACGGTGAGTAAAAAAATGCAACACGATCTGATCATGACGGCTGTGTCTCTGAAATCCCTCGTGGAGTTCTTCCCGTTCGGCTACTGCGGCTGCGGCTTCTAAACTAAGGTCACTCGCAGTGATGACGAGATTTATTAACGCTGGCTAGGGCTTAACCAGCGTAATCTGATTTTAATGGATTCGCACAAATCAATACGATAGCTCTACTGACCAATTTTCACTTCGCTCAGCCTGTGGAGAATTAGGCGTGGAAACCGATGTTTCATGCCATATTACTCGTGTTTCACCGCCTCCGCAAAGATTTAGCAGCGGAGAAATTGCCACAATATGGCTGCCGTAGGCTACGAACCACCTTTACAATTTAGTTGACAAATTCGGTTTTAACTCAATTTGATTAGTGACATTAACATACATGTATTGCTTTCTCAAATTCTGGCAATGATAAGGAACCTATAATATTTCCAAATTCTAGAACTGCCTCGATGTTACACTGGAGATTGAAATATCTGATCGGCTACATCAAACAGAACCTTTAATGTTGAACAATAAAGGCTGATTAGGGCAAGTCTGAACCTGCGACCTGCGGATCACCATTCTGGTGTTCCACTTACCTTGTTACATTGGTAGTCGTCTGAATATCTTTTTTACTGAACATTGTTACCATAAAAATACGTATAAACCTTCACATTTTGGAAAGGCAAATTTATTCAATCTTAGCTCAACAGTCACTCTGCGACGCCCATCCCTGTCTGAACAACAGCACGTGTGAGGGCGGGCTTCATTACTATCGCTGTATATGTGCGGCGGGTTATGCAGGCGAGAGTTGTGAGACAAGTAAGAGTTAATTATGCATGACAGGGTGTCATTTGCATGGACGTCACACCAGCGTGCACCAATCACGTCGCTTAAATGTCGTCAAAAGTCTTAATTTTATTTACGAGCTGCGTCACACGCACACTTAACCATGGATAAATAAAACACTTTTGCACATCAAGATTCACCAGCACAACTTTAACAATTTTCTCTTCAACGCGTTTGTAGGTTTTCATTGGCGTGTTGTTATCGCATTGCCTTTTAAGCAATGTTATACATTTGTAGTTACCTACATGCAATTCTGTTCCTTGTTTGTAAAATAAAGTATTGTTTGTTTTTTAGGCACACGTTAAAAACGTAAATTCTGTGGAACTAAAACGCAATAATTTAAGACGGACATTGTTTTGCTTATCGTTCGTGTTTCGCTAAAATGCATGCCTGCACGCGCTTTGCTCTGGCAACACAGAAAAGACTTATGCACAGATTAATTTCATGTCACAAAATGTCAAGAGAGATGCTGAACGAATTGGAGTCTGTTTTTCTTTCTTTGTTTCAGTGCAAATTTCGCTGTGCGAGAGCAGCCCGTGCCAACATGGCGGAACGTGCCGTGGCGACACGTACTTCTTTAATTGCGCATGCGCCTCTGGCTGGGGCGGCAGGTTCTGTGAAGATGGTAAAACACTCGCAGCGTGATCTCTGTTTGATTAGTTTTTTTCCTAAAAGAAAATGACCCCTTTAAAGGCTATTACTGAACATTCAGTATTGTCGGGGCATTCTATTAATATACATGTTAGGTTTGAATCTCCAATAGGCACCTATAAAAGTTAATTTTTTCGGTTAAACAAAATAGTAGTCATGTCCATATTAGGTATTCTAAACTGTTGTTGATCGTCAATATTTTTTTAGCAGTCCTCCCAATGGAATATTAATCAATAACAAAACAAACTGATGTTCTCTATTTTCCCACAAACAGCCAAATTAACATATTCAGACTAATTACTCGTTACACATAGATACAGTCCGATTCTTCAGTTGTTTGTTTTGCCAACAAAATACAAACACTCCAAAATACCGCAAGCAAAACAACCTGCTTCAATCAATCAATTAAGTTATCAATCTTCGAGAAACACCTGTCTCACCTTTTCTCTGATATCTGTCTCATGGTCTGATTCCCGCCTCCAGTCGCACCGAGTAACCCATGCAACAGTAACCCGTGTCAGCACGGCGGACAGTGCTGGTCCGGCACCGTGGCTGGTCAGGAGCAGTATACGTGTATCTGTCCCCCAGGCTATGAGGGGCAAAACTGTGGAATATCCAAAAACACACGTATGTACAGAGAAGTGATATCATCTTGACTTTCAATGTCTTGAGACGACTTCCTCATCCATCAGTCATCACCTTACCAGCATGAGTAGCATCATCCCATCATCTTTTCATCTTCATCATCACATTCCTCATCAGTCATTAAAGCAGTAGTTTTGAATAGAGTATTAGAGTATCAGTAGTTCTGAATAGACTATAGTTTGTAATTGATATGATTCTCTATCAAAGCTGGGCTATACTTGTATCTCTCTTTCTGCTCACCACAGCCACCTTCATTGCCATATTCATGGCCACGTCTATCGTCCTCACATTCCTCAGGTTGATTTAGTAGTTTAGAATAAAGAAGTAGACCAGTGTTGGATGGAATTGTTTCCGAGTGGGGGCTGGGTTTCATTCGTACTTTTCTTTTTGCTCATGTTTCTTTTGGTCCATTCTTATCCCCATAATTCCAATCATCTCCACCACAATGCCACCTTCACCACCATCACCTCATTATCACCATCATGACCTTCATCGGTCTGTACCATCATCATCTGTCTAGCATCCTGCTTGTAGTTTCATTATTTTCTCACGCCAGTTCGAAAATGTGTACTATGTTCTTTCTTCTTTTCGGTTCAATGTGCCCCGAATTTTAATTGATACAAGCGCCAGCACGAACTGGCTACGTCACTTATCTTGGGACTAAATCTGAAATTCTGCCTACACGCTGAAACCGAGTTCAGTAAGCTTACGATAGCAATTGACGCAACAGGGAAGCGTAGCGTTTCTCGGAATTCTTCTCTTTTACAAAAACAAATTATATACTTTGAAAACAAGTCACGAAAATATTCCTGACCAGGGAGAATTCACATTGAGGCCCTGTCCCGAGGGTATGAAACTGAAATGAAACCCGCTTAGACGAATTCCTTAGTTCGGTTACCTTGGTAACGAATACACCTAAAGCCACGTATTTAGCTCACGAGCAAGTAATATCGTTCTTCCGTGTCTTAAGACTGTAACAAAATACGCGATAAATATAGTCAGTGACGTCAACTAGCCTGCGTAATACAGCAGAGGTGCGATTGTGTGGGTTCCCATAATCGAGTCAGCTCACTAGGAAAACTTATTTGAATTTACAAAGCCGTCCGTTTGTTTTCTTTGACATTTCGACAGGAGATCCAGGCGCTCACGAGACTTCACGTGAAACTACGGGATTTGGAGCCTCTGGTAATAAATGAACGGAAGAGGACAAATCACACACTGAAAAAAAATCCGCCTAAAAACGCATTAACGACGTCTGGACACCATCACGTGACTGTATCAGACTATAGTTTTTGTTTATAAAGTTAGTCCTGCTGCGAAGGCTCAACACACAAATATTTTTGGGTAAATAAAAAAATTGCAATAAATTGACTCAAATGCCAATAATTGTGTTATTTTGTCCATTTCCCTGTGTAGAATGTATCGATATCCCAATCCTTCAATGTTGTCCCTTCCTCCCTTACAACCAAACCGTCTCCCCAAACCCATTCCAGTTGACAGAAACCCACGATGAACTTATGGAATTCTTCGAGTTATCTTACCACTTCCTGACGCCGAGTTGTCACCCGGACGCCCAGCGAGTTCTCTGCACCATCCTAAACCCACAGTGCCCGGAAATCGACACAACAGGTCAGAGTGGTGATGACCTTACGACGTTACTGGACTTCCAATTGCCATGTCGGTCTGTTTGTCGTGAGGTGCACGATTCCTGTCTTTCCAATTTACCCTCGCAACTTCGTAGGGAGTTCGAAGTGTTCGGTAACTTCTGCTATTCACTGCCGGAGTCGAAAGAGGAAAGCGTTTGTTTCCAGTCATCTCGACAAGAAACGCTGTATGAAGGTGGGTATTAAAATACGACGGCCAATGAGCTTTTATTACTGGTAAAGCCACACGCGCGCTATGTTGCACCTGTTCTCAAAGACAAGGCACTCGCGCATTTCAAAATCCTATTGGTTGAAAGCGGGCGGAATGCGCGCGTACCACCTGCGCACGCGCGAGCGTGGTAAAACGTGTATACGCCATAGACAGTTTTTGGCAATTTTTTTTTTTTAAATATCGCCGCATCTCTGAAATTTTTCGTCTAAAAACTTGAGGATTATCGCATGTTGTTGCACTACTATCCAGCTTTCCATCCGTGTAACATTTTCTTGAAAATCTCACTTCACGATACTGGCGGAAAACGGAAGGTCGCCACATTACTCAACGGACCTTTTTGCGGAAACATCCAAATTCTTTTACCAAACTGAAGTACAAACCAACACTAACTTGGGTCAGCCAAACATTTAAATAAAACCATTGTCCTGAAGTATAAAATATACAAAGAAACAAATTTAAGATGATCAAAAAGGGTCATATTCTTATACCGTTATTGAGCAAGATGCATGTGCATGCTCTCTGTCATTATTCAGTGACTATTTCTTGCACATTCACATCTGCCACCTCTGACACAGAAAAGACAAAGTATAGATTTCTATTTCACCTAACAAACTACATAATTTGCTTTTAGGACATGGCCAGGCAGTTCGTCTAGGAGCTGATATGTGTGTTATCTTTTCATTCCCAGAACCGGTCGGGTGTAAGTCCTCACCGTGCGAGAACGGCGGTGCCTGCCTGGAACTCAACGATATCATCCGGTGTAGATGTCCGCGGGGCTACGGTGGACAAACCTGTGCTTACGGTAAATCTTCCGTCTTTCAATCATCAAAACAGGTGTACAGATAATTGCGATCATTTTCTCTGACGCGACAGTGTTTGCATTGTGTGACTTCGTCGATGTAAAAATAATTTTATGAGTAGAATTCACACCTCGGGCGTATATGAAACATGAATTGTAAAAGCCCTCAAGATTTGTTGAGTTCGTCAGCGAATTTCGGATGAATTAATATTGACCCATTTCCCCCGAGGTGATTGTTCTACAATATTACCTTGACTGTATTAGAGACCTCTTCTCACCGTATTGGCGCCCTTTTGCTTATCCTCACAAATAAAACAAACTTAATAATGCAGGAAATAACCGCAAATATTGGATTATATGATTGGTTTGTAGAGTTGCCGAGCCCATGTTCCCCAAGTCCATGCCTGAATGGCGGCATTTGTAAAGTTAGCAGGGATTCCTTGATCCCTCGATTTACATGTGAGTGTCCAGCACCCTACGTACCGCCTTACTGTGACTCGGGACAGTGAAAGGTAAACATTTTTTAATAGATTTTTTTTTTAAATTATCGCAATCACATCAAATTACAGAACCAAATTTATAATGAAATTTGTGATAAATTGGTTCACTTGTGGACAAGTCTACAATGCCGCACAATAATTTATTTTAGCATTTTGGAGAACAAAATATCGAAACAGGCCGACGAGGTTATAAATATTGTTACAACATAAAATTATGAGAACACTAGTGAAGGGGTTACCATGACAATTTGACAAACGCAACTTAAAACTTTATTTCAGGTATTGGTTTGCTCATGTCTCTAAAGATGTTATATTTCGTGTCAAATAATTGCCGAAATGAAGCACTTCATAAGAGGAATTTACTCAAAGTATTGTTATTTTTACCAGTCTCGCCAATCATGCGAGTTGAACTCATTTGTCTTATATCTTCCAAATAGGAAGCACTTTCACCAACACAGGTCGACAAATCACTGCGCACGCGCCATCTTGTGACCCTTGACCTCATTACGTCATCTCAGAGAGCCAATCAGCTTCCGTCCCGATCCATGTGACGTCTGTGACAGTAAGAAGGGTTGTGCTACCTTTTAATTTATTTGTAAGACTGGAAACAGTATTTTTTGAAATCTTATAAATGTTTTTAATTCATAAGACTTTTGCTCTGAAGGACGTATTGTTCATTTCCAATATCATTAATCATTTTGATGAACTTTTTTCTTAGCAATTTTTTGGCCAATTGTCGAGGCAACTGATTCATTGTATTTTAAATGATTTGTTGGTGGAACCAGTGGTAATATCATGAGGAAAAAGGGTTCCAGTCGATTTTTCCGTTGATCCATTTTACTGAAATATTTCTTTCCTCCATTAGTGAGTGTTTTTGCTCGGTTAATGGACGCTTAATTTCGTTGTAAAGTTGAGGTTTATACTATTTGTTGCATGATTCTTAGTAAGAAAATCTATCATTCATCTCTGTAAATAATATAAAAATTTAAACAAGCAAATATTTCAATTAAACTTTACTGTAAATTACAAATCGGCTAGAGAATTGCAATTAATTTACATACGCTTCTCTGCGCATGCGTAAACGTGCGCCAAGCTTCCACATTAATCATTTCACTTTTGTCTAGAGGAAACACGATTGCAACGTTTTACCCTTTGTAAATATATTTAATTAAATGTATCGACAATGTATTACATTTTTCCATGGTGAAATATCCGTATTTATTAACGATAATGTTAAATTAATATTTGGTATGATATGACACTATAGTGTCATATACCAAATATATACCAAAGTATACTTGTTCTTTCAAAATGTGAAACTTTAAAACTATAGCAGCAAGTTCCCATTTTGTACGACGGCTGTTTTATTTCATTGATCACCACTGAATTAAAAACAATCTTTCTTTTCGGTTTTGCCTATCTTTGGTAAATTATATATACATGACCTATTTCGAATCACAATTTTGGGGAAAACAAAGATGTTGTACCGACTCTATTGATGTGGCTCATAAATCCGAGTATATTTAAATCATGTTTTGACTATCTTGTAATGAACTTGACTTGAACAAAGTTGACATTAAATTTTGTCTTTTGAGTTTTCATGTTTTGTAGCTGCGTTTTGCTTAAATTGTAACGATTAGCCCTAAGCCTACAATAGACACTGAGAAGCTTGACATATTAAACAAAAAAAGTAAAATGTCAAATATCGTACTTAATTACAAATACCAATACTTGTAAAATAACAAAGCCTTATATTTACAAAAAAAATTATATGTTACACAAAATGTTCTAAATCACTTTACGATAAAAACATTGCATATCAAATCCGCCCAGTAAAATCAACCATTTTTTACACGATCCCTGTACACGATGCTTAGATTCATCTGCGTACGAGCCATTTTTACATTTTCTTTTATACTCAACCGTTTTAATGTTCCTTTGCTTCAGGAAATACTAATATTATTAAATATTTAATAATAAACGTTTGACACTATCTATAAAAACCTTGAACGGAGCTGGTCTTA
>JASAOE010000644.1:0-25000 GCA_029964075.1 Patiria pectinifera
CTCTAGCCATAGGATTTGTTATGTTAAGTTCCAATAGCGTTTTCATTAATTTTTGAGTATTTGTGCACACCATATGAACAAAATAGATGTGCGTCAATTGACATACAGATTTTCATTAATTAATGTTGATTAATTTTAAAATTTTCGTTTTCAACAGTTTTACATCATCACTGGCATTTTGGGAATTGCATCTGGCAGAAAGCAGGCAAAGGGTTTGGTACGTTGATCTCGTACTTTTTATTTGATCTTCAAATTTCCTTTTGTAAGGAAAGCGCTTGAAACTTATTTGGTGCATTAATCAGCCTGAAAGTCCGTTGACCTTAAAAATGAAATACATCCATGGACAAAAGAGGGCGCTATATGGCCCAGCCACTAATTAGAGCAAGAGTATGGTAGTGCCGTCTTTAGAGAAATTAAAGGTAGTATACAACATAAATTGCTTTTGCTGTGATTTTTCAGAAATGGATGGATTTGGGGGTTAGTATTTCTTGGCAAATATTGTTACACTGACCTGTTTGAAGTTTTGTGTTTATAGATGCTGGATAAACGGGGCAATTTATAGATGTTGGGGAATTGTCAGGTCTGGAAACCAGACTAGCTGGCTTCCACCTCATCACGGATGTGTAACTGATTGCAAACAAAATGTGGACTAACTAAATTTGGTATATTGGGGGCAGTGTTTGAAACAAATCAGTTTTTCCAATGATGGTCGAACGACCATCGTTGGAAATTGATACAAACATTCCACTTTTTTTTTGAAATAACAGCACAGCAGGTGCCATGATTTCACAGGATGCTTGAGACTATTATTCACTTACAGTCAAGTAACGTATTTCATAATAATTTGATAATTTTGTTTTTTGATGTTTGCAAATATTGTATATTGACTTTAAATTTGAATGTCCTTCCCCGGCTGTTAATTGCTTTCATTGCCTCTAAGTCAGTACATGACACTACATGTACTGTAGAAACTCAAAATCCCTACAGATCTGTTTGTTCCAACGTTCCACTGTTTTGTCTGTCTGCAGGTGATTACATACATGGTCCTGTGTATCATGACGGCGTTGGCTGGCTGCGGTATTTGCATTGCTCATGCTATCGGCATTGTGGTTCAAGGGTTCGTTGGATGCCCTGACATCGAGAACAATCCATATCTCAGTCATGATACGTATGATTTCGCGTACAGGGTGGGGTGCTCATCATCATCTGTAAGTACCAAACAAACAACAACTTTGTCTGCCATTTTTTTGTTATCCCATCAAATAAACCCTTAGCCCTTCCTCTTCACTTTTGCTAATTTCCATAAAAGCGTCTTGTGTACATAACAATGACCAATATCAGGGATTGTGGTTGGCGAAGTGAAACAATCGGCTGCTGTCAAAGGGCCCATGTAATGGAACTTTTCAATCCAGTCCTTAAAATTGCACCTTTAGCCTAATTGTCGACTAACATTTTGCCTTTTTAAAGGGTAATGGAGCCTTTTTGGTTTTAATGCTCATGCAAATTTCCAGATTCATGAGAAAAAGCGTGATGTCATTTTGTGCGGAAAGCTCACTGTTACGGCTATTTCATTGTCAATGTCAAGTTGGTCAAGATTCAGTGAAAAAGCTCCACATTTCTTTACCCTGAATCGTCATGCATCCTCCAAGTTTATATGATTTTTGCAGCTACATTAGGAGTAAGGGTTTGGTTTCATGGAAACAACACCACACAATTTGGCTACAAAACCCTCTGAAATTTCTCATACTTCAATTCCACAACCCCGCCCCTCCCCTTTTTTAAAAATCCAGGATCCACCGTTTTATAAAATCCAAAGAGCTCCAATATCTGCAGCATAATACAATAGTTTGGCTGCATTCTAAAGGGTGTCGATTGTAAGATAAGATTAGCAATCAGCGTCTTTCATGATTTGATTTGTGCCAGTCATCCCGTGCAGCCATCAATGGCCTGATCTCTGTGCTCGGTTGCATGGAGATGATAGTGGCCATCGTTGGAGCCAGTTTCACGTGTTGCGTCTTGTGCCGTTCCACCACTCCAACTCAAGTGGTAAGTTTAAATTAGGATTGAGCATCTGTCATTGTCCCGATATTTTCCACATTTCCGCCCCCCCCCCCAAAAAAAAGCAGTGTAACATAGGCCAAGAAAAACAACAACTTGTACTTCTGGTCACCCCACCCAAAAAAAATCAAGCAGAACCTAAATAATTTTTTCAAAAAGACTTTAAAAAAAATATGAAACGCTGTATTCTCAGTGGAAAATTGAAAACGGGTTTAACCCAGACCCTTCTTGAGTGATTTACTAAGAACCTTCCTAACTCTTGCAAAACCCAACACCATATGTGGTGAACTCAACACCCAAACTGTTGGACTCTGATTATGGTGGTATGCCTGACCCCACGTAAAGCATAATCAGTGCAGTACTCACTCCAACAAATTCCAACAAAACCTGCAGTTGGATTTTGATGGATTGGGGTGGTTAGGGTTTTAAATGACTCTAATTTTATTTATATATTTATTTTTTAAAGGTAACCTACACTTCTACTGTGCCCCAGCAGACAGTGGTTCAATATGCTGCCACACCCCAACAGCAGTATGTCCAGCAGCCTCAGTACGGTAAGGTCAAGGGTCAAAGGTCAATCATACAGAATCCTGTCACAATAGACTGGTTACCTGTGCTTAGTGTACCCTTACAAAGAGCACTTCTACATAGGACAGCTTTTGTTGCTTAAATTCAGTGACAATGAGTACAATATGGCTTCTTTCATTACGATCAGGTTTCGTTTACCATGTTTATTGTTCTCTTTCCAGGTAACGCTATGTACCCCGTGCAGCAAATGGTCGTTGCGCCCCCTCAGTATCAACCGCAGGCCCCGGGGCAGGTGCAGTACCAACCTACCCCCCAAGGACAAGCACAGGCTCCGCCCCCTGAAAAGCTTCCTCCTGCAGATTTCTAAATTGCAGGACAAAACCAAACAAAAGATCACATCTCTTACCACAGGTTAGCAAAGTTAAAGTAACTTTTATCGTTTTGTTAGTTTGAGCATTTTTCAGTGTATGTATCCTTGAACTTTTTCTCAGATCATCCGATTTCTTCTTTTTTTACTTTCCATGTGTGCCATTGAAAATAGAAAACACTGTACAAAGTCTTGGAAAGATGTGAATTTCCTTCTTTTTATTTGGTGACTTCCTAGTTGCATGCCTGTTGAGAATGGTTCTTGTCCTGGAATAATTGACAAGCTTGTTGGTTCCAAACATTTTAACTGCTCTTGTGCACACACAGTGTAGACGAATCTGGGCTTACATGGTCCCCTGCAGTGGAGACACCATTGTGCGTGCTGTAGTACAAAGCAACTGCTGCATGATGATTGATTATCTGAACAATAGCTAGCACAATGCTTCTGCCATTGAAGGGGGCCATCAAGATAGGATTGATAGTGGGCCGGATTGGTATTGTCTGAAGTTGCTGCCCCTAGCTAATTCTATCACAATACTAAGCACAGAACTTTTCTACTACAATCATTATTCATTTTTAAGTAACTGTAAGTGGTAAGCACAATAGTAGCAAACTAGCTTAAGAACTTAAATAAGTTATACAATAATGACATCTCAGTGTTCGTGCACATGTTTGCAACGATATTTTTACCCTACTTGGAATGCAACGTAGTATAGTGAAGTCAAATAGACGCAAAGTATCACACTATACCTACCCTGTACTTGTTTATTGTTTGAAACTTTATTTTTGTTTACCATAAAAATATTTATAAAATATTTGTTCTAGTAGCGGAAGAGGAAGAAATAGTTACAGACGTTTTGAAATGAAATATTTTAAATTGTTTATATTGCACTGTTTACATTGGATAACTGAAATAGATTGTTCTGTTTTTAAATTCAAAACATGTTTTAGTAACCATTCATAAATACCTAAAACAGTTAACCCATTCCTATTGGACGAGAGCCCATCACATGGCCAGTTTTGAACGGTTGATAAAGACCGGCTAGCTGGTCTTAAACACTTTTCCAGTGTCACATGAAATTTTGACTCGTAAAAAATCCGTTCCCTTTTACCCTTTTATTGGTTGAACGTTCACAATCCTCGGTTAGGCATGCGCAATAATACCAATGAGTCTTCAGTCAATGAGTTTCATAGTCCTAAATTCACACAAAAGCACAGCTGCGTTGTAATCAATCCATATAAGGAGTTGTTTACGACTTCTTCCGAGAGGCACATACCATAACATAGCTAGAGGCTTGTTTAAAAAAACATTTTTAAGTGCATTTTTTGAACAAAATTGTTGGGAAATTATAATATTTGACTTGCTTTGATTGTTTGACTGAAAGGTATTTATGAATGGGAATAAATATGTAGACCGGTTTGAAGTCAGGATGCTGATACGTCCAGACTCCAAACCAGTCTTAAACACAGTGTTTAAAACTGGCCAGGCACACATTTATTCCCTTATTATTACTAGGCCAGTATCAAAACAAGTTAGAAAGCTTTTATCAAAAGTGCCTCATCAAACCAAACAAATTTGGTTTGAAACCAAGAAACAAACAGATATAAAACCATATTCAGTTTTGTTTTAAGAGATTTTTTAAATCCATTTTATATTTAGTTTTAAAAAAAAATGCAAAGAAATGGCAGTTTCCCATAAAGTTTGCACGGCCCTGTACAGAGTATGTAAGAGCGCCCTCGCTTGATGAGGCTACATGACATACACCAGATAACTTTCCATTACAAGTCATTTTTGCCTGCCACTGATGAGGGAACCATCCCTGATCACCTGAAATATTTCATTTTTATTTTTTAAGTATATAATTTATCTCACTATTTTTACACCTACATACACTGTAATTTTATGTTTTTAAATTGTATATTTAGATTGTATTGAAAAGAATACAGTATAGTTTCATTTAAATCTCTGTATTTATTGAAATTAAAATTTCACGTACACCAAATACACATTTCCGTTTCAGTTTAATGATCTTCATTAAAAAATATATGAGTTCGACTATTGAATATTCAATATGAATACATAAGACAGGAACAGACTTGGAGCCAGTCTAGCCCTAGCTGGGACCACTCACTTTGTGAAGGGGGGGGGGGGTGTGGCGAGGTGAGGGTGAATCTAAATTTACGAGTCACTCCCATCATAATCGTCACCTTTATGAAATAAATGCCCACTTGTCCAACAGTTCAGCTGTCACGTGTGCCCAGGGTGGGACATAAATCACATCTGGTGGTCTAAAACAGGTCTTAAATCTCCTGAGATTTGTTTTTTGTAGACAGAGGGGTTTTTATTTATCTTTTTATTAGTTTTTAATGTTTACAAGGACAAAACTACGTTGTGGTTAAACATGCTGATTTTTCACTGTCTTTTTATCTTTGATTTAAAGGAACGTGTCTTTTTTGACTATGAAATATTGCCACTGCTAACTAGATGTCGAAAGTTTCATCCACAAAATGATACAACAAAAACTGAACAGTTAATGGCCGAATTTGAATATATCCCCCCCGACTTGCAAATGTGACGTGCGGGACACGCCCCTCTCTACCGTCAGGGGTATTTGGGAGATTTTTTGTCACCATAAAAGAAAGAACCAAGAGAAAGGAAAAATAAGACAAAGAAATTAAAGTTGGGGCATAAAAACCTACGACTTTAGCTCAGTTCAGTATTAGCAGGAGGGTCACATGAGTAACTGTCAGCCAATCAGCTCACGTGACCTATTTATGCAATTTTTTATGCGCTTAACGCACCCGCAGTAAACTTAATGAGGCTAATGGTCTCCGAAGTCGATAAACTGTTGCCCTTGACCCTGAAGTTTACACCTTCGATACCCGGTCACGGCCAACACAATCACTCTTCGTCTGTCCACAACGAAAGTTTATATTCATAATCCGCCATTTTCTGTCACTGCTTACGCCCCAAATAGCCATTTATCATGTGCGTTACCATGGCAACATTTAAACGCGCGATGAGAAAGTTCTCATTAGCTATAGCGGCATTGACGTATGTTTGACTTCTTGCCAGTACTGCGCACGCCTTGAATGTGACCACAGAAAAAAGCGGAGATTGAAAGTTGGACCGCTTTTATTTTCAGCTCAAGAGAGTCGCGACGAAGCCAAGAACCACTTTTGTTGATGGAATTATACCTCCAAGTTTCAGTGTTTGTATAGAATCTGTCTCGTTTAATTTACGGCTAGAGTCGACTCGGAGGTGATCCAAGTTTAAAGTGGGCTCGCGAAGCCGAGCCACTGGTGTATTTTACTCACAGGATTTTCTAGATTGTAAAAAGTATCCCAGTAAACTCGAAAAATGACGGAGGTTTTGAGCGAACGGATCACACTGAACATTGCGTCAATGCGCGATACGGATATCGTGCATGACAAGACGCAACCGTGTCCTGCGGAGAAGTTATCAATGGAGCCAATGAAAGTCCGAGACGGGGAGCACGGGAGCGGGAATAAGCAGCAACAGTCGCCGGACATTAACGCTAATCGGCCCGGTGTGGTACCAGCAGCGAGCGGCGGTGTGAATGCGGAAAGCACTGCTGTGGATGTGACCGACTCGGTTCCAGCGGATGGCGCACTCCTTGATGACGAACATGAGGTAAGACAGAATGATTGAAACTGAAATAACCGAAGTTGCTTCTGTCTGAAGGTGACATGCTTTAGCTTAATGACAAGAGGTGAGTTTAATAATAAATGTTATTTGACATTGTATTGACATTGTGCAAAGCGCCACTGCTTTGGACTGTATGCCCGTTGAATTGTAGCGAAATATATAGACCTAAACGCGTCTAACAAGATCGCTTGTATTTTGTAGAAGCGACATTATTTTTGGTGTAGGATATTTCCTTAAGGTTTTGCCTGCCACTTTTCGAGCAAAATCAGTGGAGTATTTCCAATTTCATGCATGCATTAATATTATTGATAGCACATCTTAGTTAAGACGTACAGATAGTTTTGTCTTAATGGTTGCAAATTCAATGGCAGCATTGTGCAGGATAGAAACATTTTATGGTGTGAAACAAAGGACACCAAAAGTCGCTCCGATGTTTCATTGCCAGCCCTGAACGTAATTACCACGCCAGTTTTCTCGTGTTCAAAAAGTTACACCATTCCAAGTAAAACGCATTTATTTCACTTGATAAATTACGATATGAATACCTTTTGGCAAGACATTGAAGAACGCCAATATTGCGTGTCTGTTCACAACCATTCGGGTTATAGTCATGTCCCATGGCACTAACTTTCAGGTCTCGAAGTCGCATAAAGGGAATTAGGATCATGATGTATTACCCAAGACTTGTGCCGTCCTCGGTCTGGCTTCACAAAGAAATCGAAACAATTTGTTTGTGGCGCATTTTATCATGTAAAGTTGTCTCCAAAGACACATTATATTAAGAGGGTTTTAGCGGGCATAGAGATATCTTAGAATGCACGGAACAGGTGTGAGTATTATTCCTATCCCCCACGCTAAGATCTGGGATCAGTAGAGGTCGATTGAAGTCAATGTAGGGATCAGTGACTCGCCAAATGCAGCCGGCCGGCGGACCGTAGAGCCACCACTACTGGTTCTACCTATTCTCGGAGGATTTAGTCCATAGGTATAGGCTTTCCTTATGGTTATAACGGGGCATGTTTTGTGGGGAAAAAAGACATTCGAGGGGATTGAATGCATGAAATCTTGCTGTTTTAGTCACTGCGAGGGGAGCGTGGCCAAGGGGGTCAGGGTTCGAATCCAGCTGCTGGCCATATGTGTCCTTGAGCAAGCCATTTCACACCGACTTGCCTCTCTCCGCCCAGGAGAGAGGCAATCATGGGTACCGGCGTAAGGAAATCAGAGATCAGACGGACCTGACGGGCGGCCATAATTATTGGCTCGTGACAGACTTTACCTTTCACTTATATTGATTGGTTTGATGATATGAGTCGGTCTGTCAGTCCGTCAGTTTGTCTGCATACTCTATATTGTCTTACGGTAGATGTAAGCTTAGATTTTGACGACAAACCAAGACGGTATGTTTACAATGACAAGATCCATCTATTATGATCTTGTTGTTTCCAAACGAAATCCAAGCTTTCAACTTTTTCTTTTGGGTGATTTTTTTTCAGTGAGACGCGTTTGGAACAGCTATTACGGGGCTTTAATCTTTCCTCAACAAATCCAGCATAGATTAGTAAAACGTGTACTCAATACGGCCCAAGTGTTTCAATCCGGCAAAACTTCTTAGAAAAAAAGCAGAAAATCGCTTCCTTGCCAAGCTTTCATCTTACTCTTAATCCACGGGGTCTCTCATCGCGACTAGATTTGTCTCCCTAGGGGCGTGGCTCAATTCAGCATCAGTAATAGCCGAGGGGACCACAAGCGGACTCTAGGGTCTCGTTGGTTCGAGCGTCAACAGTATTTTATCGGTTTGTCGATTCCAAGTGGCGATTTCTGTCCACATGACGAGAGATTCCTGTTTCAGTGGCTCTTAGCGCGAAATATAATAGGGGGACAAAAAGTGCAGCGTAGAGTCAAGTACCTAATTGCGAAAGACTTATGCCCTCAGCGAGACAGGTCTGTGAGATGTTTATTATTTCAAAACTTTCCGTCCCGGTTGTCCAAATGTGGCTTTTTTGCGAGTGATTTCAAGAAGAAAGATGTTTCATTTACCGGTTCAAAATGCGCCTATACCTACGGTTTAGTGGATAAAGAGATTAGCTTGTGGTGTCGGTGGAGTTCGTTCGTGAAACAAGGAAATTTACTTACGTTTTTGGAAAGACATAACTATTTTAAAGACGATGTCGCCAAAGTCTCTGTTTTCATTGTTCCAGTGAACGGATAGCAAATTCTACGGGACATTGTGCTTGTCACGTGGATCTAGAAGACAAAAATAGTCACGTTTTGTCCACGTATTGTATAGCACAAGCTTTATTTCAATCGTTATGGAGTTTGAAGTGCAGGGGACTCGCATTTCACCAAACATGGCAGTTTATGTTGCAAGAGAAATGATTTTTGTTAAAGAGGAATGATTCCAAGTGCCGCGATATATTCCGGCCAGTTCCCATCTGCTTCAGAGTTTACGATTCTCAAGCAGGTCAAGGGTAAACCCTTTTACTTTCTGTATAAGTGACTCTCCTGGACTTTTGCTGGAACTAATGACTTAAAAGCTTGTAGAAAACATCATTATATCTGTAATTTCAATCAGGTACATAAATTCCACGTAACGTGTTCGGCTAAAAGTAGACCAATTCTATAAGCACCTTCTGGTGCTGTACTTTGTGGATGACTTCTGGTAGGTCTAGCTTGCTCTAATTGCGATGCATGCTGGGTCAAAGGTCACTCACGTGGTGTCATTTTCTGTAATTTCATAATTTTTCAGCAGACATAATAATGTTCATGATGTGTTGTATTTTCCTCCTGTTTTCCCCTGTTGGTTCAACGGCAATTTTACCATAAGGATCATCGTCTCTAAAACGGCATCGCGTACCAACAAAAAACAGCAATTCGTTCACCTCAAAGTCAGCCCATCTCTCTGTAACTGCTCGCGGGCTCAGCATTCCAAAGCCGCTTCCAGTTGTTTTTATAGTTTTGCGAAAAAAAGTAAAAAGGGCTTTAAGCCAACAAAAAGAGTTTCACAGAAGTCGTAATGTCTGTCAGCAGACGTACTTCGGCGACAAGGAATGAATTCATGTGTGTAATTGATGCTCCCTGCCCGCAAGCTATATTCTTGAAAAAAAAACACCCAAAAAACCCCCCAAAACACCAGAAACCTCGTGGGCAATATTGGTGCTTGATGCCTGAATTTGGCGTTGTTTTTGATGTAGGGACCTATGTATACCCACTTATTACGTGGTGATCAGGTTTCTCTCGGAATTTACAAGAAGGCCGACGGTTTTGGGAGTAAATGTTGAAGGGTTTGGCCCAAGAGCATTCTCCAATTTAGAATGCATAGGAGAGATGTGAAGATAAATGTATACTGTACTGGCCCGATTTCTTAAAATTCTAAACACACGCGAACGACAGAGAGATTTGAAATAAGTATCTCATAAACTACTCGTCATGCGTCAACGTTCCATTCATCAAAACATTAAAAGCTTCCCTCCGTTCGGAAACAATGGATCTTCCCAAGGAGCACGTGCGAGAACATTATTAACACTTTCAACCAATCAAATGGGTTCGATTAAATACGGCGCACTGATTGGACCGTTGCAGAATGTCATGCGATTAACCTTTTTCCCAGGCTTTCAGATCGTTTTAACTAGGTCCAGTCCATAATAAATTTATGACATGATAAAAATAAGTAAGGACCAAACCTCTTTTATCAACAAGTGATATTTCCTTAATTATCTACGTATACTTTAATTCTTTTCCGCAAATCGACCGTGTGCCACAAAACCACCTAACCCAAAGAAAGTACAGTATTCAGCAAACTGTATGTGAGGTCAACGATTTGACCTCATTTGAACTTTGACCTGTGCCACTTGTTTGTTGGTTTAAATCGCGCCCTTGGCAGCGTTTGGAGGCACCATATTTTCCCAGTCTATATTTGCGCGTCTTTTGTTTACATTGGTGTCCCGGAAAAGAGGCAGATGTGAAAAGTGTTATAAATGATTAAAATTCCAAGATTGAGTAGGTGCTGAAAAACTGCCGCACTTTATGACGATTTTAGTCCCCCCCCCCCGCAACTGCAAGGGAAAATGTCCATATGGTATCGTCATGTGGGAAAACGTTTTAACTTTAAAAATATAACCTTGCACATTTGAATGGGCGATGATGCATGTGTTTGCCAAGGAATGCAAGATTTGTGAGCATTAAATCCAGGCTCAAAAGGCAAACTGATCTTGTGTTGATATGCCCAGCTCTGTCAATAGCGCCCTCATGTATTTTTCCCGAGTCGATAACGAATTGTAACGAAGACAGACACAAAAATATTACCTTCAAAAAGTTTCATACAATCTATTACTACTTAAATGAGCTGCAAGAAAACGAAAGTACAGTCAATTCACTCTTTTCCCAATTAAATTCACAATTTTTACCCGAACACTCGACGGGACTTGAGGCAAGTCTATTCCCGCGTAGCCATGTTTTGAAAATAAAAACACGTGCGTGTTGTGTGCGCGGCGTCAGACATGTCAGATATTTTTGGTCGAATAATATTATCTCGTCATATAATTTACAGCTGATAGTTGTCATTTTAATCACCATGGGCCCATTTTATACTGGTAGGTGTTTTGCAGAACTTAATTAGGCTTATTTTATTGCGGTAATAATGTTACTCTGGCGAAGGGAAGAGAAAAAACAAAAACGTAGTGGCTATCGTTACGGCTGCCGTAACGCGATTTTCAACTGCTGTTGCCTTGGATTGTATTGCAAAATCACCATTGCGAATATATTACCCGTTCAACCAGAATGCTTCTGAAGCTCAATTGGATACACATTGGACTACTGTTCCGGGTACTCCTAGAACTATGAGGCTCCGCTCACGCGGAGCCTCATAGTTCTAGGAGTATGTTCCGGGATCACACGCTCCTCAATATTAATATAAAAAAAAGAATTTAATAGTTTTTGTTTAGTTTCATGCATTTATTAATCAAGTCTTTCTTTTTGGAGGATTTTTAAAAAAAGGGAAATAAAGTCCGAGAACCTTTCGGTTGAACGATAGTGTGGTTCCAATAGCCAGTCCTGACTTTGAAACTATATTAGGCATGTTAGGTCAGGGAACCAGACGGTTCATCAGTAACGATATCAGTCAAAAATTTCGGTGCGACTGCAGTAACATTAAAGCCACTGAAGAAATTGCATGCCATTTTGTCAAAACATAATTTCTTGACGTGGTCATAATTCATTAGTGATCACGGGTATTAAATTTGAACAGATTAAATAATTTCGGTTGTATTCAGCATTGTTCTAGGTGTTTTCAAAGTTGTTTTCTCAAAACTGTGTCATAACTTTATGTTATTGTGGTGTTTTTTTTGGGGGGGGGGGGTTGGAATGGGGTGCAGTTAGCCTTTGCGGAGGCTTATTTTTAACAGGAAGAACTTGAAAATTGTCAAACCGATTACTTGTGTCATCTGGTTACACTCTTTTCCGTCTCAGAGTTCCTTGGGAGGATGTCACAACCCAGCCTTCGAACCAGACAGCTTGCCAGTCAAGTACAGCCAGCCGTCTTACAAATATCAAGATGCGTACCTCGGCGAGCCAAAAAGCAGCAAAGTCAGCTGCATGGAACATTCTCGGACGGCTGTCGGGGTGGTTGTGGTCATAACAACCTGCATCTTGATCGCAATCATTTTTTTCATGGTCGGCCATTTTTCTGGTAAGTGTTATGGCATGATTGGAAAAGGTTTCATGAACTTAAAAACCTTTCAATTAGATTTAATATTTCAAGTTGACTTTTGTTTCCGTCAAATTTATTGCCAAATACCAACCTAATCCATTTCATTTCTTACTCCGCACAGCATTGGGATGGTCTTTAAGTGGTTCTGCACCGTCTTTATGGTCCCCATCTTCAACCACAGCAATAGGTCAGAAGAATTTTCATCATTTCTTGTTAATTAGTCATTGTTTGATGATTATCAATAATCATCCACAATCTTGTAAAAATCCACCATCTAGGGGGGAAAAAGGCACTGCTTCCTTTCTTCAAAAATCCTGGATGAGAATGTATTTGTTTCTATACTTTGTTCCTAATTTCTTGCCTGAAAATCCAGTATTACTCCCCCCCCCTAAAAAAAACCCTCAAAACAATCACTTGTTTATCTTGCTAGTGGTTTGAAAATTCACTTACTTTTTGAAATGTTATTGGTGATTTGTTTTTCAGCATCCGAGCCAACAAGACCAGCAGTAGTGTCTTCATCATTGTCGTTACAGCAAGACTACCTCTCAGTCTATGATGATCCAACGTCCGAAGAATACAGGGCGCTTGAGCAAAAGTTTGTCTCATATGTGAGTATGGATAGCTGTGACATTTAAAAAAAAACATTGCCAAAAAGTTCATTCACATTGTTTGATAACAAATTTCATTGTTTAATCCAGCTGTGTGGGGTCTTCTGTCATTTCAGATCGCTGACATTTTTCTTTCAAGCCACTTACGAGAGAGTTTTGAAAATGTTCAAGTTGCAAGATTTAGGTGAGCTTAAGGTCTTTATTCAAATGAAACTGGGTCTGGCATTTGGCCTGATGAATTATAACTTCTTTTTTTTGTGGCTTGCACACGGATCCCATGAACATGAGTTATTATAAAAGATGCGAACAGCCATAAATGTTCAAAAGGATTTCCATAATTCCTGCTAATTTTTCACTTTTGTCAGACCTGGTAGCGTTGTGGTCGAGTTTACAATCACAGTCAAGTGGAGTCGATCGTCGGCAGGAGAAACCATCGACATCTCCAACCTTGAAGACATCATTAAGACAGAAGTTGAAGACGTGCTCAGAGACGGAGTCTCAAGAGACACAGAGACGGAATTACTGGTAGAACCAGGATCCCTTACAGTATCCAATGGTAACAGTTTTGATCTTTTACAAACTCCTTGAGACTTTAAGCTTCCGCTATCCTTACTTGGGAACTCACCCTTCCTTCATCTTAAACCCCCCCAAAATTGTAAATTATATCCTTGTAATTTTAGTTACTATACTTGAGGATGAGGACACTCCCACACCAACTCCGACACAAGATATTCAGACAGTAACAGAAACAAATCAAGGTAAGCATTACATTTTATTTTAATAATCACAATAATACTGCTGGCTGACTCGCATTGCGTGGGTTTTAAAATTAGTCGCTTCTCCATGTGTAGGCATTTAGAACAGAGCGCCACATCCTTTGTTATATCATGTCTTGGATACTGTAATTGTATAGAACGGCCATTCTATAAAAAAGACTGTTGACGTTGTGTGCGTTGCATTGCATATAAATTACTCATACACACTGCGTTTCATTTAAAATAAAATTGTGTGATATGCGCTGCGTTGCATATGTTGTTCAGGCGTGACGGGTGCGTGTGTAGGACCGGTGTGCGCCTTGCAGGACTAACGTTATGCTGAATGCGCACCAACCCTGTCGCGTTTTTGTGTGCGCGTCAGGCGTCATCGGCAATGCGCTTAAATGTCTCCCTCAGTGGTCTCCCCCAACTCTCCCTTTCTTACCGTTGAGGGGGTGCTGACAGAGACATTGATTGTACATCGTGATCCATACAGTTGTACTCAACTCTGATGATTGTGCCTTTTTTTTTATTAAGGTGAGAAAAGTAAAGTGTGTTTGACATGTTTGATTTTTCAGATGGCCTAAACAGCGCCCTCTGTGGTCTGCGTCCAGCCATCCAAAGCAGAGACAGCCTTCAGTTTCGCATAGTGAACGGAATCAAAGTTGAAATGGGTGGCTGGCCGTGGATGGCTTATCTACGGTTTGATAATGTGACTGACGGCGGTATATTCTGTGGTGCTACGTTGATCAGTGATCGCTGGTTAACGACTGCAGCTCACTGTGTCGCAAAGTAAGATAATATAGGTCTTTACTTTCAATTGAAACAAATTATCGCCCAAATTAGCTTCAGCGTCTTTCATTCAACTTCATTGTAGCATGAATTTGAATGCAGTTTGAGATCATTGTTCAATTAACTATAAAGAACATTCAATTTATTTTTATCAAGTCCAAGATCGGAAAAATACGCCAGTACGCTCATTGAAATTGAAATACCAGTTGCCTTGCTAAATTGGTGCACCCCCACAATGGTTTTGTCCTCTGCCTCAAAAACATCTCAATTCTGGCTTATTATCCCAAATATTTGCCTTGTTTCAACAACTTGTCCTTTACTTTTATGTCTGGTACCCAGCTCCCTAGGGCTCCAAACAAGCAACATCGTAGTAGGTGATATCCATCTGATGGAGGAGTCACCACACCATCAGACAGTCCCTATAGAGCGTATCTACTCTCACCCGGGCTTCAATAATAAGATATTAACCAATGACATCGCGCTCTTGAAGTTAACCAGACCAGTCGAGATCAACGACTATGTCCGACCAGTTTGTCTGGATCTCCAGACGAATGACGACATCATGGAGAAGTACACAAAATGTTACACCGCAGGCTGGGGATATACTCAATACAGAGGTGAGCCAATGACAAGAAGCCAGGGAACCAGACACTATGGGATTCTCAAAAACATTGCTTCTGCTTCGGCTTTGCCTCCGACTTCTGAATCACTGGCAAGCAAACCCAATGGACATATTGGCTTCATAGCAACCGATTGAATGATCCTGAAGCATGACAAACACTAAAATGTAGCTGAAATTCTAAAAAAGTGGGGACCTAAATTGTCCACAAGCCAAACCAAATAAGAATCTATTTACCTCGGAGAGAATAATCAGTACTTGTTCTCGGTACTCACACTCGAATATTAAATACTCGATTCAAATTCAAGGTACTCATACTGAGCGTCCTAGCCAGGGTTCTCATCCTGGGAGGGCGAGGGGGGGGGGGGGCACCCAATTTCATCCATACTGAAAGGTAGATTTTTTTTCCTCCATGAAATAAAAAAGTAAAGGGGGGGGGGGGTTTCTGGTCACCATCTTCTCATGGTTTATGACTTATTTTGACTTTTGACCGGAAAGGTATTTATAAATGGGAATAACTTTGTGCTTAACTGGTTCTAAACACTATGTTTAAGACCGGTTTGGGGTCTACTGGATGCTGATAATGACCCTCGCGTTTGGATCGGGTCATAAATAGCGTCCGGTCTTCAACATAATGTGCCAAGCACACATTTATTCCCTTATTAAAAATGGTTTTAACTGTTTCAGGAAATATCTCTTATGATCTTCTGGAAGCCGATATGTCTCTTGTAGAGCTGGAAGATTGTACTGAGGCATATAGATTTCGTCAGATGTGGGGGATCACTATTACAGAGAGAGTGCTTTGCATTAAGGCAGCCCCAGACGCCAATGTCTCAGCTTCTACTTGTCATGTGAGTTGATTTTCAATTTCTTTATAAACTCCTTCAACGTTTGACTCGCAAACCAATGGCCAATAATTAGGGCCGTCCTGAATAGTTAGGTCTGCAATTGTCTTATAAGTGTTCTCAAGCAAAACATTCCTTGGGGAGATTGGGCCTAGTGATTAGGGTGGTGACCCATGATCAGAGGGTCAAGGGTTCCAATCCAGCTGCTGGCCATATGTTGTGTCCTTGGGCAAGCCACTTCACCCCCACTTGCCTCTCTCCACCCAGGAGTATAAAATAGGTTCTGGCATATACTGCAAGAGAAAGTTTGTCCTTTGTTTACATAGATGAACACCGGCCTAATGCGTCATATTGCCTTGGAACAGACTTTCCTTTTACTTTTACTCATGCTGATCACATTTCAACTCATGTTTCTCTTTCCAGGGTGATAGTGGGGGACCAGTGATGTGCAAGGGTACCGATGGTCGTTGGAACCTGGTGGGCATTATCAGTCACGGTATACGATGTTCCAGTTCTCCAGTTGTAGTGACCAGGGTGGCATCTTATATCGACTATATTGCCAATGTCATTGAAGGAGGTGAGATATCTTATTTGACCAACACCTTGTTGAAATGTTGAGGCCTGTCTAAGGAGCAAAGTGATTTCAAAATATGAAATCATTTTGTAATATTTGTATTTGTCCAGTTGAAACTAAGCCAGGTTCCCACTTCTTTTCCTTGATCACTTTGTAATTGATTGAACAGAGAATTGACTATGGGAATTGATTTGCCTGGGTGCACCCCTAGCAGCGTGAGGGTTGCTGTTCGCACTTCGTACAGTACGTGTGAGTGCCTAGGAGATCCCTGAACACTGCTTGTAAGGAATGTTTTCTTTTCATTGCAACAGACCCGGTTCCTGCCAAGTGTGAGTCGATCCATTCAGATACCTGTTCTGCACTCCTACCCTACGATCACACCTTCCAGACAACTCAAGGAGCCTTCGACCCCGTCATTGCTAACATGCTGTCGTTCTTGGCTTGCCCGTCCCTTGACCTAACTCTCTTCGCCTGCATGCTGCTCTTTGAGGGTTGCACGGAGGACGGACGAGCCAAGGTCCCCTGCCGAGAATACTGTGACCAGATCGTCAACCAGTGCGCAGTGGATTACGACAATACAACTGATGTCCCCTGGCTGCTTGAGTCGATTGCTAATTGCGACTCCTTTCCGGACGCTGGCAGACAAGATCAAATGATCTGCTACAAAGGTATGTGAGTTAAACATGTCCATACATGAAGATATCTCACTGAAGTTCACTGTGTGTACATGCTTGACATAGACCATGTGCGTTGAGGCAGAGATAGAGGGCAATGCTTTCATTTGCATGGGAAGCATGTGCAGGCATGAATATTGTCTTAATTTGGACGTAATGCTAAGATTTCAATTGACCCATCGCCGTTTGCGAGTTTGCCCCGCCCCTTAGAGAACCCTGTGGAATTTTGTACATTTAAGTTTTAATTGTCTCAGATTTTGCGTGTTCCCCATCCAGTAATATTCCATGTAATTGGACAATATTTCACAAGCTGCGTTGACGCAATTCTACTGCGATAGGCTAATTTAACAGCCTTTTGGCGTGATATACAAAAAACATTCTTCATTATGATTTGTTAAACAGAATTTTTAAAATTGTTTAATTCTGATTATTAGATGAAGACGCTCGCTGCGGTAACCAGACTGACATTATCTTGCCACAAGAGGGCAGCATAACTTTACAATCGCACAACTACCCCGACTACTACGGCATGTACCTAGACTGCACTGTACTCATCACGGCTCCACCAGGACATCGCGTTGTCGTCAAAGTGCGTGACATCAAGATAGAAGCGTGCTGTGATACCTTGGCGTTCGGCGTAGGTCGCGACTCGCATGACAAGAGAACAACATTGGCAAAGTTCCACAGTGAGGAAGACGTACGATTGGTTATTTCTCCTGAAACTTCAATGTGGATAAGATTTGCATCACGAGACAAACTCTATGAGGAAGGAAAGGGTTATTCCCTGGAAGTTCATGCTGTTTTAAGCACTGGTAAGTCCACAATACATGTTGTGTCTGTCTTACTTACTGCTGCACTTGACCATCAGTGGGTTGTAGTGACCTCCAACCTTCCTGGTCAAGGGCAAGAGACCAGCACTTGATTGGTGACAGCTGCACAGCATACGCAACCTGCTTAAGCCAGGTAAGCCGGGGACGACCACGAGGCCTGGTCCAGGTGGCAGGCCGTTGCCCAAGGTGGAACTGGACGGCAGCATCAAGGGCAAGATGAGCAGGGGCAGGAGCTTGGAGGCGCCGCACATGACCCAAAAGGGTGTGTCGCCTCCCTGAGATCGCCGACAAAATGCTGCCAAGCCCCGTACGCGACTGGATGATTGCATTAGAAATGAAGTCAAACCATCGGACTCCAAGTATGCGACGCTGACACTGCCTGTGGAAAGCTTGAGTGCGCTCTTGTTCTATATCTTGCGTAGTGTCCAGGGATGAGTAGTGAGAGCGGGTGCGGGTTGGCTTGGGTTGGGTTGGGAGTAACCCTGTGTTGATAACATTTGTGTTGTTGGGTTTTGGTGGGTGGGGTGGGTTTTGGTTGGGTTGGGTCGAGTTGGGTGGGTAAGGATGGGTTGGGTCGGGTCGGGTTGGGTTAGGGTAAGGTTGGGTTGGTTAGGTTGGGTTAGGTCAGGGTAGGGTGGGTTGGGTTAGAATAGGGTGGGGTGCGGTGGGGTAGGTTGGATTAGGTTGGGTGGGGTGAGTTGTATTTGGTTGGATTTGAAGTATTTCTATCTCACTACAGATGCATCAGCTCTCTGCAGCAGTGACTCACTGGATGGATCATTCTCCATCCCTGATTGGTGGAAATGTGATGACATCATGGACTGCCCAAATGGATTGGACGAGACCAATTGCAGCAGAAAACTGCCAGGTGAGTATCATGGGAAGGGTCAGGGGTAAAATTTTGAAGTTTGCGAGACTTCGATCTGCTTTTCAAAACTATGGGACTTTTTTTATTAAGGTGAAAAAAGTAAAGTGTGTTTGATTTTTCAGATGACCTAAACAGCGCTCTCTGTGGTCTGCGTCCAGCCATCCAAAGCAGAGACAGCCTTCAGTTTCGCATAGTGAACGGAACCAAAGTTGAAATGGGTGGCTGGCCGTGGATGGCTTATCTACGGTTTGATAATGTGACTGACGGCGGTATAGTCTGTGGTGCTACGTTGATCAGTGATCGCTGGTTGACGACTGCAGCTCACTGTGTCGCATCCCCAAAGTAAGAAAGTATTTTTGCTGTGCCCCAAGGGTCATAAAGGACCAAGTCACTGACCCACTGACTGATTGATTCCCTTAGTTTAAAGATGCATTCCCCATTCTTTCTACAAGTTGCCTGTTTTAAGTTGATGTAGCAAAACAAAAGTTGTTCACTTTTGAATGAGACTTTAACGGAAAAACATCGTTGTGTTTTCAGATATTGCATTTTTTCATTTACAATTTTGATTTATTGGCTGTCAGACAAGGTGCCTTTGTTAGGTGGGTTGCAGACACCCCAAAAACAAACAAGTTGAAAATGTAGAACAAAATTGAACTTGGTAATCTTGGAGCAGGGGAAATGCAACTTATAAGTAATATCTAAAACTTTAATTTTGGGTAGGAGTATGACTATCAAGAAAGTCTTGACATGTTTGTTCTCTACGATATTAAAATCTGGAATTCTCGCATACAAGTCGAAATATACAACTGATCATCAACTTGTGATACTTAACTTTTATGTCTGGTACCTAGCGCCCTTGAGCTCCTAATGAGCAACATCGTAGTAGGTGATATCCATTTGATGGAGGAGTCGCCACACCATCAGACAGTCCCTATAGAGCGTATCTACTCTCACCCAGGCTACAGTAATAAGGTATTAACCAATGACATCGCACTCTTGAAGCTTGCCAGACCAGTCGAGATCAACGACAATGTCCGACCAGTGTGTCTGGATCTTCAGACGAACCAAGACATCATGGAGAAGTACACAAAATGTTACACCGCAGGCTGGGGATATACTCAATACAGAGGTGAGCTAATGACAAAAAGTCAGGGTACCAGACGCTATGTCCACCTACTTCTTATCTAATCAGTGTTATAGATCCTCCTCGGGACTCGCACTCACGTTGTTCTTTTGAGAATACTTGTCTGCACTTGTACTAGTCACAACGTCTCCAGTCGAGTTCAACTCAAGTACGTCAACTAGCTAGTAGTAGTAGTAGTACTTGTACTAGAATATCAAAATACTCGAACTCGTTTTCACGGTACTGGTACTCAAGAAGCAAGGTACCGGGCCTGGACTATTTGGTATCGAACTCCATCATCAATACTCGATAGCTTGGTACATGGCAGTACTTTGTACTCGGATAAAAGTACTCAACTGCAAAAATTGAGAGTAACTCCACAACCAAGAAACAACCGTCTGTTCCTGAATGGCATCCCAGTCCAGCTGAACCAATAGTATGAGGAGTGACTCGGGTGGACCGATAGCTAGATTTGGGTTTCCGACCAGATGAATTTACAGTATTCATTTTCCATTGACGAGACATTTGTAATTAACACTCTGTGTACGCAGTCTTTCCTAATTGAATCAAATCTCAATCTTTTCATGACCTTAATTCCAATCTTCAGGACAATTAAGGTTCGGCGCGACACGTGCGTCGTCAGTCTAAAGTGGATGTGAGAGGCATGGTTGATCTGATACTAGTGCTTGAAGCCCTTAAACTTGACCAATGCAATTTGGTTGTTAAATGTGACTTTGTTTTTCCAAGGAATTCGCTCTGATGATCTTCTGGAAGCCGATATGTCTCTTGTAGAGCTGGAAGATTGTACTGAGGCATATGAAGTTCTTCAGATGTGGGGGATCACTATTACAGAGAGAGTGCTTTGCATTAAGGCAGCCGTAGACGCCAATGTCTCAGCTACTGCTTGTAATGTGAGTCAATTTTCTTGAAATCAATTTCTTTCTGAAGTCCATCAGTAATTTGAGGAATATATACAAGCATTAACCCACAAACAGTGGCTGGGCCAATGTACTGCTCCCTATAGTTAGTAAAAGTTTCCAGTATCAAGCAAAACATGCTTATGGAAAATGTGGCATAGTGATTATAGGGTTGGTGATTCATGATCAGAGGGTCAGGGGTTTGAATCCAGCTTCTGGCCACATGCTGTGTCCTTGGGCAAGCCACTTCACCCCCACTTGCCTCTCTCCACCCAGGAATATAAAATGGGTTCTGGTATAAAGGGAAGAGAAATGGCTAATGCGTCATATTGCCTCGGATCAGACTTTCCTTTTACTTTTACTCCGCATGCTGATCACATTTCAACTCAGTAGTGGCATGTTTCTCTTTCCAGGGTGATAGCGGGGGACCAGTGATGTGCAAGGGTACCGATGGTCGTTGGAACCTGGTGGGCATTATCAGTCTCGGTATGCAGTGTTCCAGTTCTCCAGTTGTAGTGACCAGGGTCGCGTCTTATATCGACTATATTGCCAATGTCATGGAAGGAGGTAAGAAAGTATCTTGAACTTTGAAATGTTTGTAGAGTTTTTACTTTGACCAGCATCTTCAAATGTTGAAACGTTGAGGGCGGTAGAATAATATATTTGCAAAATAGGAAATATTTGATTTGTCCAATTTAGAGTGAGCCAGGTTCCTTTTACTTTCCCTTGATCATTTTGTAATCTGTAAGATTGAGCAGATAAATTGACTGATGGAGGATTCGAACCCCTGCCACTTCTGAAATACCTGTTGTAGGCGAGTCCTCACTAGTCATTCAGTCCCAAGTCAAGTCACAGATTGCCTTCATATCAAGGCTTTCGACGATCGTGTCCGATGATCCAAGGTCGGCCGCTAAAATGAACAGTAGCTGCCCGCTCTGCACTCAGACATTCTGTACAAGGTTCGAACAGCGCCCTCATCACACGGCTAGGCTACAATATGCAAATCAATTGGCGCTGAACAAATGCCTTGGAACAACCGTGCACCTTGGCTTATGTTTTTTTTTTAAATTTTATTGGTGGATTTTCAGCGACGACCTTATATGCAAATAAAGATGAGATTATTGGTGGTAGAGGCTTATACTCTACATGGATAGAGAGCTGGATATAGTGTGGCTACATTTTCCAACCAGACCAAATATAACGCGATATAAATCCAGCGACAAAATAACGAAAATTGCCCAAAATTAGCTTCCATTTTTTTCCAGTCGTAGAAAACTCGGGGAATTTGGAAAAAAACACTGAACTTTCAGGGGAAAAGTCAGGGAATTTGATAGTGACCCAGAAGAGAAGGTTTTTGCCAGTTTGGCGTTTGTGCGTCTTGTGTCATGCGTCCAAGTTGCGTCCATTGACTGACTGGCTATGGTGAGTTTTTAGTGTTTATGCGTTGTGTAAATATCACACACCTCTGCAGACGATAACAATTGGCTGTGCCACACCACCTCTTGACTTCCCAGCAGCCTGTTAAAGTGAACACATTTCTCATTGAATGCAAGGAGTTTGTTTTTCAGACAGCCTGTGCTGAGAACCCTGAACACTGTTTGTCAGGAATGTTTTCTTTTCATTGCAACAGACCCAGTTCCTGCCAAGTGTGAGTCGATCCATTCAGATACCTGTTCTGCACTCCTACCCTACGATCACACCTTCCAGACAACTCAAGGAGCCTTCGACCCCGTCATTGCTACCATGCTGGAGAATGTGACTTGCCCGTCTGTCAACCTGACTCTCTTCACCTGCATGCTGCTCTTTGAGGGTTGCACGGAGGACGGACGAGTCAAGGTCCCGTGCCGAGAATACTGTGACCAGATCGTCAACCAGTGCGCGGTGGAATACAATAATGCAACTGGTATCCCACTCGAGTTAATTGCTAATTGTGCCTCCTTACCGGACGCCGGCAGACAAGATCAAATGATCTGCTACAAAGGTATGTGAGCTGCAACCATTCATACACAAGGATATTCCACTGATGTTCACTGTGTGTACATGCTTGATATAGACCTGGTGCGTTGAGGCAGAGATAGAGGGCGGTAGACCTTTCCGCTAATAAATAATAACTATACGTGCATTTGCGCATGCGCGTAAATTGTCTTGAGGCAAGGAAGTAACGCCTATGACGATTTTACGGGCTTTCCTAAAGACAAAAGCAATAAATCCTGGAGAAATTGAGAGAAAATGACCTGACTGTTTGTCCCCCTGTACATATTCAATGGACTGGTCTTGCTTCTTAATTGCCTCAAGGCCCACTTATGCATCAATTATTATCTATGATTTCATTTCACCTGAGTAGCGTGAGTAGATCTAAGTATTGCATTAATTGGGACTTGATGCCAAAATTTCAATTTAACAGTCTTTTTGGCATGCTATACAAAAAGCAGTCCTCCTTAAGATTTGTTAAACAGAATCTTTAAAGTTGTTTGATTCTGATTATTAGATGAAGACGCTCGCTGCGGTAACCAGACTGACGTTATCTTGCCACAAGAGGGCAGCATAACTTTACAATCGCACAACTACCCCGACTACTACGGCATGTACCTAGACTGCACTGTACTCGTCACAGCGCCACCAGGACATCGCGTTGTCGTCAAAGTGCGCGACTTCAAGATAGAAGCGTGCTGTGATACCTTGGCATTTGGCGTAGGTCGCGACTCGCATGACAAGAGAACAACATTGGCAAAGTTCCACAGTGAGGAAGACGTACGATTAGTTATTTCTCCTGAAACTTCAATGTGGATAAGATTCACATCACGAAACAAACCCTATGAGGAAGGAAAGGGATACTCCCTGGAAGTTTATGCTGTTTTAAGTGCTGGTAAGTCAACTCCCTTGTTAATTTCTTTGATGCGTTGGATTGAAATCAAATAGGAAAGTGATAAACAGGAAATATTGGGGTTTAAAGTTTTGCTAAGCCATCAAACGAAATCCAGCTAAGAATTAGGCATAAGCACTGTAACTTGACATAATATGTTGGCTCATTGCCGGACATTGGTAAGCAAGTAACTGTTTGTGCTTAAGTATCAGGTCAAGGAAAGTGGTTCAAATCATCCAGAAAATAATGCTGTAATTGTTTTCCAAATTATGGAGGAAGACATTGTGTTGGTATTAACTAATAAAATAATAGGTGCCTTATGAAGTTTACGTATCGACTTCATTGGTGTTCAGGCCTCCTGGGTGGGGAGAAGCAATGAGTGACAAAGTGCCTTGCCCAAGGGCACACGCGCCATAACCCCAGGCTGGACTCGAACCCACAACCGCAGACCACGAATTCAATGCACCAGACCATGAGGCTACCTCACTCCATATGAGCCTAGCTATTTCAGTACATTAAAAATCTTTCTTTTTTTCACGGTTTTCTTTTCAGCTGTCCCACACCTATGCAATAATGAATCCTCCCAGTTTCCCTACTCGCCGCCTGATTGGTGGAATTGTGATGGAATAGTCGATTGTCCAGGAGGGGTGGATGAGGTAGAATGCCTTTATACTACATTCGCACCGACAACAGAAGGTGGGTGTCAACTCACCTCTCCCAAAAATGTAGAACTCTACTACCTGTCTTGCCTTAGCTGTTCTCAGAAACATAACCTTGCATGCACCGTAAAGACCCTTTGCATCCACCTGTAATATTAGAAAACTGATTTTGTATCCTTAATTAGAATCATGTTTGTGTAAGTCTGACTACATGTATTTTTTTTTACACTTGCTCCGCAGATACCACAACCTTGGTAGACGATTCGTCAGGTAAGGAAATAGCTCACATCATTAATTAAAAACAGTTACAGACTTGAGTCACAGAGAACATTACTATTTCGACACTAGATTTATTGATTGTTTTTGAGGTGGTTGTGCGCATTTTGTACGCATTCATAATTTGAGGCGCAGGTGTAATTTGGAAATTCTGTTGGTCGATGGAACACTGAGTGCATGCATATGTGTTTTTACGAGAGATACCTGGTGGGGCACTGTACACAGAGACCAATGGTACCTTAAATGTCGGTCTTTGTCTAACATTGCCGCA
>JASAOE010000645.1:0-25000 GCA_029964075.1 Patiria pectinifera
GGAACAGAACCCAGTGAAAAGGGGAACAGTACCCTATTGATGCAGTCACTTAGAGGACGTTATCTTCTGAGCAAACATCTTTAAGTGCGGGATTCAACTTCTTATCCGTTCACAACTAGAAGGATGTTTGGGCGATTTGTTAGCCTTTCTTTTGCGGGTGTTCTGCAGAGCGAAGGGTTTTTGTTATGTAGACACGGGAGCCGTTTTGCTGACGGTTCGGTGTGAAATGGCAGAGTGTTGACAAGAGATGTCCTGTTTTTCTTCCAAGAAATGTTTTAAACCAAGGAACTTTCGTCAAGTACCTCAGGCAATCATTGTTTTTGTTCATACCTTTTCCCCTTCACATACGCAAGTATTTGACTAAACGGGTAGAGACTCATTTCATGTGTACAGTTAAAATATAAAATCCAAAATGAAGCCAGCTTTCTAAACAATTGGCTTTTCACTTGTTTTCAGATAGAGGAAGCAGAACACCGTTTTGCTCTCTGCCGCCCTCTTGCGACGAGGAGGCAAAAAGTAACGAAGGAGAAACTTCCCCCGAGAGGGCGCGCTCTGCCGCAGACCGTGAAAAACCTCCCAGCCGTTCGGCGCTCGACATAAGGACAGTCAATCTGCCTGAAGGTAAGAGAGAAAAGGAATAAAAACATTGATCAAGATTTCGGTTTGTTTGCTTCGTTTTGGTTTATTGATTTGTTTATTTTTCGTAAGATGGAATTTGCGTCGGGCTTATGTTTCAATATTAGGTTTTGACCTTCACGGACGTATAACACTGTATACTCAGTGTGTTACCTCCCGAGTGAAAGTTTGAAAAAAATCACTCGGGTGGGACTCGCACCCACGACCTCCTGCTTTCTAGTGCAGACGTCTTACCACTCGACCACCGAGCTTGCGGGATCGGTTGGCTCGTTCGAAAATTGTTTATTTTTGTTTTGGCTATAAGAGACACCGGCAGCAATCAATGGACAAGGGAAAATTACTTTTATAGTCGCGAAGAGGATTTTTCATCGAGTAATCATTTTAAATTGATATGAACATGTTTATAACAACAACAAAAAAGATGAAGCGGCTGTGAACTGACAAAATCTTCACCTCTGTTTTTCTTTTCAGGTATATCGATCACCCAGACAACAGTAGGCGGGTCCCCTCATTACAGCGTGTTCTGCCACACCCACGTGATCGCCAAGGGGGCGCGCTTCGGCCCCTTCACGGGGAGGATTATCCACCCGAGCGAGATCAAGAGTAATGATGACACCAACTTCATGTGGGAGGTGAGTAAGATCATGTCTCGCCCCGCCCATATTCATTAGCCCCGCCCATATCCACAAGTCACGCCCATATCCACAAGCCCCGCCCATATACATAAGCCCCGCCATATCAACAAGCCCCGTTCATCATCCATAAGCCCCGCCCATATCATTAAGCCCCGCCCATGTTCGTGATCGGTTGAGCTACATTTGTCACCTGACCAAAATGTGGTGATTTGATTGGTCAATATGCACTGTTTCTAGCTGCTTAAAATCTAGATAGATTTAGTGAGATCAGATCGGTTAGGATCAGCCAATTTAGAAAAGATTTGAGCACATAAAAAGAGCTTTCACCACAACAGGTCCTCCGAATTCAACTCGATGGAGGGCGTAGTTGTTCCCGTAGTATGGAAATTTGAAGCTTCAAAGTTTAGCATTGTCAATGCATTTTTGAGCTATTACTCAAAGAAAAATGCATTTCATTCTATTTTGTGTTTCAAAATGTGTGGTTTTTAGTACAGCGACCCCATTAGTTAAACTTGATATCTTATCACAAGACTCTAAATAAACACCATTTCTGAATATCTTTGATGTCGCTCATGACGAGTTCGGGCACGAAAACATTCTGAACCCTGACAGCTCTCAGCTGTCGGTCAACGCTGGAGGGCGCTAAACAGCATGGACCATCTTCCAAGTCTCCTCGAAACCCTTGAACTGACAAGTGCCGTACATAAACGCCTCGATCTCATTTCTCGCGCCTTCGAGCGAATACAACCTGCGTGTCATAAACACACACGCGCGCTGTAGAGTGGAAACGTATAATTACGATCTACCATTGATGAAACAGACACCGAAACTAGGGATGATGGGTCGTACAAGTATCTTACGAGTCTCATCCATCTTACGGGGCAGGCTAGTCAAGCGTGGGGATACCAATCCATCGACGGGCACCGTGTCCCATCGGACCCCGAGAAGACAAAAAAGCAAGCAGTCATGAAAAATTCAGAGGGAAAGACAATCCTGTAATCAGTCAAGGGCGAAGCGATGAATTGAGGCGCTCGTCTGCTACGGTAGCAGGGCTGAAGTTTCACTTGCAAGTAAAAATCCACGAGGACTGGGCTTAGGTTTTGACACACAGCGCACAAATTGCAAGGGATTGCGATCGCTTTACGGGAGACCGGCGATCGGGGAAGATCAGGATCATTTCCGTACCGTAATTGAAGGGAGGCGAGTTGGCTAGTTTCCCCAAGGGAATCTACCTAAGAATCCGCGGTCAGTGCATCTGATGCGATTGCGGACTTGGGGATGAGATACCTGCTCTCAGTAAAACGTGATGGAGTTTGACAAGCGTTTTGCATTGAAATAAAGACCTAAAAAGGGTGGATGGCTGTCTTCTGGGGAGTTGAGCAAGGTTTTTGGCAAAGGGGGAGAAGGAGGGGATGAGTGTGTTGAGGGATTATATTTCGTCATTTAGGTACTCGGAATTCTCAGAGTACTTTGACTTTCGACAATTTTTGAAACCCTTGTGATAATTAAATAAAATTTTCTTTGGAGTGTTTGGTCACAAAGTCATGCGTGCAAATAAGAAATGAATCCTTTTTTTAATGAAACTTAAAATCAAGAAATTAATTTGTAATTCTTTTCTTAAACATAAACATCAAATGAATAGACCAGTAGTTCAATTTTTACTTGACAGGCCGCGTGCCTCATCCAAAACCACCCAAAAAAAACACCCCAACGCCACAAACCCTTAAAAAACCTTTTTGAGCCTCTTAATGAAAACGGCGGTTAAAAATCTTGTCTCATCTTTGCATGATGATACCAACCTTTTATACATTCTCTCTAGAAAAAAAACCAGACACATTTTTCTCCAGATCTTAATTTGTATTACAGTCATACATCACCAAATGATGCCGACATTCTAACGAAAAAACCGAGTAGACAATTTCATCTTCAAAGGACAGCCCTATAGCTGGTGCCCATATCTCCCTTCGTCCAACAAACTGACTTAATTAACTCGAGTAATTTAGACCCCTAATAGTGTATGGTACCTCAAGCGATCAGTCGTTAGAGAAGCAAATAGTCTCCTCTCAAGACTAAACATTGATGAATCACCGACTTGAGACCTTGGGTGGAACGCTTGAGGGGGTAATCTACATATATTAGGCTCCGGGGATCCTCAGTCATATGCCATTTAATCGCAAAATGCAATTTATTACAGCTTAATCATATTACTGGAACCGTTATGATAGTAACGACTCAGTGTGGCAACTTGGGGTTTCACTTCAGCGATTATAAACTCACGTCCCATACGCCACTGTCAAAAAATAATAAGTTTAGGCAATAGAGACATTCTCGTAAGATCATAATGATCTTACGAATAGTAATTGAACGGAATTGTTTAACTAAAAAGGGAAACCCAGCTTTTCCTTATTATATCGAAAAGCTACAACCTACTGTAGATCTGTGTCTTGTGATGCGCCCCTCTTTTTAATTATTTAAATCTCGTCGATTTTTAAAATTTTATTCAGATTTTTCACGAGGGGAAACTCAGCCATTTTGTGGACGGCCGCAACGGCGCCAGCAATTGGCTGTGCTTCGTGAACTGCGCCCGCCACGCCCAGGAACAGAACCTCGTCGCCACGCAGAGCGGAGACTTTATCTATTACGAGGCCTGCAGGGACATACCCAGGGTAAGGCACCCGACTTGTCTGGTCTCAGACTCGTCTGATTTGTCTAAACATCGGAAGTTACAGCCAGACTGTAACAAAATGATAGCAAATTAATATGCACTGCAGAGTCGTCATCAAGTCCTCACAAATCCTAATAAGTCTTCAAAAATCCCCACAAGTCCTCACAGTGCATCACATCAAACTCAACAGGAAAATGTCCCCGAAAGTCCCGTTTAGTCTTGCAAAATATCGCCTCTTAAAGCCAACTTGCATGCACTATTACCAAAAATAACCATCTTTTTTTTTTAAAGTAATTATAAAATAATATACCTTTTAAAAGAAGTGAAGTGTTTACGTTATGATAAGTGCCTCTTTTATTCCTACATATCCCTGTTCCACCAATTAAGGCACGGTCCTGAAGCTAAGCACAGACTGCAGCCACTATATCGGCAGGCTGTTGAAACCAATCACTTAATAAATCCATTGAAATAACAAGTGCACTGTTTTTTCAGTGTGCAATTGGGCAATTATACACACGGCCGTTGCATTCTATAGTTTTCTAAACCTCTCAACGAATATTAAGTCAATGGATTGATAATACCTCATCGGTGCATTTCCTTGACAGCCAGCTCAACTAAATGCCTTAGGAATTACTCTTAAACCATTTTAAGCTTGATAATTAATAATTTGACAAAACAATTAAACTAATAATTTTATAACATGATGGATAATTTCAGTAGAAAATATGACACGATCATAATTTCACCTGCTTTATCATCGACCAATAATGTAGTCATTTTGAAATTGTGAAAAAGCAATCATACCATTGTATTGAATAATTTAATTTATACGAATTGTACTGCATGCGTTCGATCTCCCAACAGAAAAATGATCAAGTTCAGATGGAATGAAATAAGAAAATAAATTAATAATATATTTAGAACATAACACTGCTTCCCACCGACATACCTATATTCACGACCAGCTATAGGACTTCAGTTCAGTACAAATTAAAGGGCTCATGCGATGTAAAGTCTTTGATGCAATTTTTGAAAACCGCCTTTGTGTCCCATTTAATTTTATTTTTAATTTGTGTTTTGCCATTTTTAAAGGGTATTTGGTGCCTTTTTGGTTTTCATGTTAATGCAAATTTCCATATTCATGGCAAAGCTGTGATGTCATTCAAGGCAGAAACGTCAATGTTACAGCTATTTCAGCACAAAAAGTTGCTTTAATTGTGGATATTTTTTAGTCGTAAATTTTCTTTTCTTTGGTAATTCGTGGTTGTGTCAGTACATGGCAGTCAGTCAATGCCAGTGGGCCAATGAGCAACCTTTTCTCACAAATGTTTTCAATGAGCAAATTTAGGGTTCACAGAAAACCCCTTAACTAAATAGTGTCGTCCTAGAATGACATTACAGCAACAGCGCCCTCAGTTGTCCGGAAAAGCATGGAATTATTTTAAATGTTTAAAGAAGTGCACTTTCAATAAAATGAACCAAAAAGGGCTGTCAAATAATTTTCATACATTAAAGAGGAGTAGAAAGCTGAAATATGGTAAATTGGGGGCACTGCTTGAAAAAAACCCCATTTTTTTCCAACTGTGGTCGGCTGACCGGCGTTGGAAATCGATCCAAAAATCCCACTTTTCTTTAAAATGATTGCACCCATGCAGGTGCCATCATTTTTCAGGTTCTTAGACTGTCATTCACTAACAGTCCAGTAAGGTATTGCATAATAATTTGGTATTTTTTTATGTTTGCAAAATGTTGTCTATTCCCATTAAGTAACGACTATTTTTGTCACCCTTTGCCCGCAGGGTACGGAGTTACTAGTCTGGTATGGGGACAGCTACCGGCAATTCATGGGGATACCCGTCTCCATGAGAGGCATAACGGCCAGCAAAGCGCAGACAGAGAGCGAGGATTTACAGAGTAAGTTAACTATATTTGGATGACTCATAAACGGCAGTCAAGCAATAATATATATCAACCCACTCCCGAAAAAACAAACAATGATATTTACCATCTGTACTGCTGTAGCACTTGTCAAAGGTTGTATATGCATAATTGAGAGTAATCCTCACAAAAAGTCGTCAGAATGACAAAAACTGACCACGAACTTCACAAAATGTGTTTAAAGAGGTGAGCATTGCGTTCCCTGTATAGTCTTAGTATCCGAATCAGCCGCTTGATCATATTCGGTTTCAGAGGTATTGAACTTGGTGGTGATGCATAATGTAAACGGCGGTTGCTTGTCTTTTCTTGAGCATGCAGCAAGTCTAAGATGTCATTGTGTAGGTTGGGTAGGCCTAGTTTTTTTGTGTATTAAATCTGAAATTGTTCCTGCAAGTAGAGATTTTAAAACAGCAAACTCGTAACAAAATCAGAAGTAGGTTCTACAGAGCTAGAGAGAAACGCATCAAGTATTCCATCAAGCGATCCAATGCATTCAGTATCAAACCGTAAAGCACTCAAGATAAGTGATCAGTATTCCGCCGACTTGGTCGAAGGCACTAAGCCGTTCCTCCACCGTTTCATCCGGTGGACAAGACAAGCAAATAACAGAGTACGAGCAAACAAGCGAAGACGTTTGGAGAATTCGGCTGAGCCGTAGGGAGGTTGCAGTGCAGCACGCAAAATCAGACGGCATACAAAAAAATCCCGCGAAAAGCCATTATAGAGTTCCCAAGTCTGACGTCAGCTGTCTTTGTTCTGGTTCACGCGCTGAGCTCTTCATACGTCTTAAGCGTGGACCAGAATACGCGGCACACTTCGGCACTCTATCCGTTTCGTAAGTGTTGGAACCATCATTGTAACCATTGGAACCGGTGTCATATAAAAATACAACTCCTGTGAAAATCAGACTCCTGTTTCCTTATTGGTTAATCCCTCTCCTAATCATCATACGTACGTATGCGCAATACTACCAATGAGTCCACATTGTAGGAGTCGGATATTTATGCTACACCGGAATTAGTGCAAAGTGGCGTGTTAGCCGATATGGGCGCTAGTGCGTGCGCGTGTATGACGCAGTCACTTACGAACAGGGGTGCGTTTTGGCGGTCATAACCAAGAATTGGATCTGTTGTTTCTCTTTGGCTAATGGTTTTGGGGGTTTGAGTATTGCATTACCGTGAGTAATTCTCGTCCATTTAAAATTCCCGCAGATATTCACTGACAAGAAACAACCGAACCAATTCTTGGTTATGACCACCAAAACGCACACAGGTGTTGAGGCGGGACGACGCGCGCGCGTCGCACGCGTTGTTAATCACGCGCGCATTTGGGCAACCATATTGGTCGAAAGAGCAATGTCGTACGCGGATACGCGTATGACAAGTGCGTGAGAGCGTGGTGCCACTAGTATAGTAAAGCAGGCCGAACTTAGAGGGCATCTTTTGTTGTTTTGTATCTTTTGCATTTGCTAACAATGAATACACAAACTGTGCACTCATAATCCCAGCAAAACAAATATATTGCCCTCTAAGATGGCTGCTATACGTATAAAGTCTATAAATCTGAATCGACCCTTCTAAATAAGTCAATGAGTTCCTTCCCGCGGCTGGCTTAGAATAGAGTTCTTCCCCGCGTACCACGATTAAGAGATTTATTGTCTGAGCCCAGATCGCCAGGGATTAGCCTCAACATTTCCCGGGCAAGAGTACGACCGTCCGCCCGGTGACTCATCATTCAGCCGAAATCCCACCGGTCGAAAAGAGTCCATTTACCGCTTGACTTGACGTCCTCGGGCCGCTGAAGTAGGTTTCTATCGTCAGTATTTTTCTCCGTTGATGACAGAAGGGAAATACAACACCAGTTTTAATCTTACTCCCCTAGGTTTACTCCAGACAGGCATATTATAATTTTGTGAGTTCCACGAAGGTAAACCAAAAAACAGCCCAAGATTGAACTTATGGAATTTTTAGATTTCATCTCTTACGGGCGAAGTAACCTTTGTTTAAAAAGAAATGTTCCACATCTACAGTTTTTCCTTTGCCAATTTCCTTGTTAAGAAAGGCGATTGTTCCTCATCATCGATCTTTTCTTCATACTAACTTTTTTGCAACAGCTCCCATTGGTTTTGTGCACTTTTCTAACCGAGGACGTCCTCGATTTGACTCCTGTCCTCAAGTACATGGGGATGTTTCACATAAGAGTCCTCGATTTACACCATAAACAAACCCACGCACACGTCACACATATACACACAGTCGTGTTATCCTATACTTATGAGGACCTCATCTTTTTCCCTTCTTGTGTTCCTATTGTTTGTACTTAACCTTTTACACTTTTTTCAACATCTCCCGTAAGGTTTGTACACGAAAACTTCCCGAAGACTTGGCTCGGGTCCTCGGGGTTATTGTTATCGCAAATCCCCCATTGTCCCAAGTCCTCAGTCGTAAAGGATAACAAAATCACTCTTGCAGCCTAACTTGCACAAGAATACATGGACACACAGTCGTGTTTTACATAATTCTCGAGGACAAGGCATTGTCTTTCCCTTTGTCCCTATAATATAAAACTCTCCCATAGACTAACCACATAAACTCACGATCGAGGACCGTTTTCAATAAAAATTAACTCTCGAGGACAACAAAGAATCTGTTGTTCTCCCTTTGTCTGTCCTCGGAGTGTATTTTTCAAGTGCACGCGAGCAGCAGGGTTTTGAATAATGTCCGTTGTTTCTTCGACAGACAAAGAAGGCTACAAGTGCGATCGTTGTGGCAAGGTCTTCTCCTACAAGGACTATCGGGACAAGCATCTCAAGTACACCCGCTGCGTGGACAAGGGGGACCGCAAGTTCCCCTGCCACCTGTGCACGAGGTCCTTCGAGAAACGGGATCGACTCCGGATACATATCCTGCACGTGCACCAGAAACACCGCCCTCACAAGTGCACCGTGTGCGGCAAGAGCTTCTCACAGGTAAGACCGCGGTAGGGAATGGCTACGTCTGGCAATAACACACGAGTCTATGGGAAGTGGCTTTATGGTTCCGTTGACGCATGTGTGGGTGCAGGCCATAGCCAAGCATAATTAAGACGTGGCCAAAGGTGGGTCCAAATAACTTGGCTACGACTAGGAACAACGCATGAGTCTATGAGAAGTAGCTTTATGTTGTTAGCCTAGCTAGCCGCAGCCTACTAATTCGGTGCTGTTGCTATTAAGTTATTTCAATTCAAAAACCCGTTTCAACTACAGTTCAATGCCTTCATATCTCTAACATGGCTTCATATCTCTACATGGCTGACCTAGAATATTGCACTCGAATACCAACTGTAGTCGGGTGCCTTCTATGATTTAACACTCCTGTCCGCAGTGATAAAGTGTCGTGTCTTTAGGGAACACTGGAGAACACGACGCGGTGTGAAGACATAAAAACATTATGATATTCAAAAAATAATCCCAGCTTTAGTTGCACGATTCGGTAAAACAGTGAAAGCGATTGGAGTTTGTCAAACGTTGGGCTCATATTCCCCAGCGCTGGAACAGAACTGAAGCAATCATGAACGCATTTATGATTGATCTTTCCTCGAGTAGACCAGAGAAATGATACACCCAAGTTCATTTCGTCTGTATACAGACCGAGGCGTCATATTTCACACTTTATGCGCATCACAACTCCGTCAGGCTTGTAGTTTTATACAGCGTGGCGGCGCGGTGCCGCACGCGCTCGGTAAAAACCCGCGTACGGCGAATGACAGAGTTAGCGTGTTGCACTTAGAGTGGTCGTGGGGGAAAAAGACGAATCGTTCGGGCGGAACTGATGACTGAGGTGAGACACGGGGATAAAGTTTCCGGTGAATTATGCAAAAGTTTCAGACAGCCACAGCGATTGTGTGTGTGTGATTTATTCGGCTGCGATCGTGAAAAAATGTAGACAGCTATTGACACCAAGCTTGAATAATTTGCAGTCTACTTCTTTCATTTATTTAGTGATAAAGATGGGCAATTTTGTCCTCTACATTTTTTTAAAAATCGTGTACAAGGTTAAAATTATTAAACTCTGGCTTCCCATTTAAATAGAACGATGCAATTCACTGTTGAAAATTACACCAGCCAGATGGGCCATTCAAATCAAACATCGGAAGAAAGAAATCTTAAAAGCGAGCCCAATTTATGTTATAGACCATTTTCATGTTGCGGCCATCTTTATTTTTCCCCATTCAAATCAACGTAACCAAAGCGAGGCTGGAAGAAAAAATAGTCTGGTTCCTTTTTGCACCAAAACAAGTATCATTCAGTACTGCTATTGGATACTGGGAACATGACTAAAATGGTGGCAGCATGATAAAGGTCTATAGAAACATTGCTTATCTTTTATTTACTGTGAGGAAAATATACTGACAACTAGCGCCCTCTGTCGGTATATCAAGTGTTCAATAGGTCATTTATGTTTGGGCGCATGAGGGCGCTGTTTAGAAGCCACTTTGGTGGTACAAATAGACATGAATGCCAGGTTAATTATTAGCGTAAATACAATTGTTGCCCTTTTGAAAAAAAATGAAATTGTACAATTTTAAGTTTTAAACTGAATTAAAAGTTATTAAATTGCTTCAAAGATCTCGATGATTCTACTTTTTTTGCAAAACAAAATGGCGACGTGAACAGCGCCCTCATCCGCCGAAAAAAATGGTCTTTTGGGTTACAGACCAGTAAATAGACTGCCGTAGACTTCATTGATAATAATGCGCACTTCCCTAAATTATTAAATATACTCACATCTCTCAAAAGTGCTTGAGACACACATTAAAATAAAGCTTATTTCATTATCCTTTATTTTCTGTTCAATTTTTAGGGGGTTAACCAATGACTTTTGGAAGAAAATTCCATCCAAAGATGATTACCCCTAAAAGTAGTCCTGAAGCCCATCGGCATGGGCGTCACCAGGATTTTTCCCGGGGGGGGGGGGAAGCAATTTGTTCCCGGTATGTCCTTCACTTTTTCATTATATTCTCAATTTATCATTTTTCCGAGCGTGAGCAGGGGAGCATTTGCCCTCCCCTCCCCAACCCCATCAAATTAACAGCAATATGGCTTCGCACCTCTTTTTCCTTTTTTTTTCTCGTTTTCCAAGGGGGAGGCAAGCCGGTCCCCCTTTCCCCCCCCCCCCCCCCTCGCGACGCCCATGCCCATCGCCATTTTGAAAAAAAGGATGCCTACGCTCCATTGCAAAATAGAGCCATTTGAGGCCTAATTTCATCCACATTTCACATTTTACAAATCATTGAGTTTACGGCCCTCAAAACGCTCCAATAGACCTTTTACATGCTGCCACCATTTCAGTCATGTTCACTGTATCCAATAACAGTAGGCCTACTGAATGATAAAAAAAAATTTGTGCAAAAAGGAACCAGACTATTTTCCTTCCAGCCTCGCTTTTGTTACGTTGATTTGAATGGGGAAAAAATCAAGATGGCCGCAACATGATCTAATGGTCAATACCGGAGAATTTGAGGGCATGCAAATGGTGATTTGGCCGGCGTAGGCAATTTCGGGCCTGTTTTTCTGGTCTGCACCCTTTGGTGGCTAATAATATGTTATTATTAAGAACACACGTGCTGCTCCGATCTGTACATATACGACCTCGTTTGTCAGGCTCGCCTGCGCGCCGCATGTCGCACTGAATCACCGCCGTACCGGCACGGCAGTGATCGTGGTTCTGGGCCGACGTGTTAACTTCTCTCCCACGCGGTCCACTGGGAGCACGAGGCTTGCTGATGTTTCTTCTGGAATGATGGGCTTGTCTGTATGCAATGTTTGCTTAGGCCAGGATTGACGATTAATATTTCATGGGCGGCATGCCACACGTACGTGCGCCAGATTTATGGGTGTCCATGCTTTAGGTGCGTAAGCCTATAGACAGAAGAACCTTGTTGTTACAAGCAAAAACATAATTGGATGGCCAGTTGTAATTTTCATTTGAAAAATCATCGCAATAAATATTGTTGGCATTCTAGTTTTCTAGTTGCGTTTGGGGTTAATAAACTTGCATCCGAAAGTACAAATTGATGTAATGCCTCGAGTTGGAACTTTATCGGAGTGCCGTGGCCTTGATTTTTTGGTCTGCAGGTAATTCTGCAGGTTGTGGGTTCAAGTCCAGCCTGGGGTTATGGTATGGTGCGTGTGCCCTTGGGCAAGGCACTTTGTCACTCATTGCTTCTCTCCACCCAGGAGTAAATTGGGTACCCGTGAGGGCAGAGATGGTTACTGTGAATGATGTTAGCTGCCAGTTGCGCTGAAATGGCAGCATCAAGCTGTATACTTCCCAGGGAGCTGAGATGGTATTTGGAATGTTTCTTTGGCCCAATGAGCAGGGTAATAATGATGTAGCGCCTTGAGCATCAATTTACTATAGGTAGAAACGTTCTCTTTATAAATACACACTATTGTTAGTCTGGATTTGAGGACATTTTAAAATCAGAAAATACAACTATAGCCTATCCACTTCGTTCTCTGACATAATACTCCCCCAATCGGAATGACCTCATTTGAAATGAGGTCAATCTGTGGCCGGTACCCATTCATCTCACCCAAGCCATATTCGTCTAGTTCACACTTAGCTGGAGTTTGAATACAGCAAAATAATGCAAGAAACTCTGCCTTTGTATACAATATTCCCACTCTACTTTCAACAGTTTTAATCAAATTGTAGGTCGAATTGATTTGATTTCGAAGTCACGTAGGCCTCAGAGATATCATCAAGACGTCAAGCAATTCGTGAACCGCATAGGTGAAATAACACAACTTGAGTTATTTTTCAATGTTTGGGGTTAAACATTTCTGGGACAACGTCCGCTTGAATACGCCAATATATTAGCTCACTCATCAAAAGCTGTTTCTCCACTTTGTTTTCAGTACATTTTACGGCTAGCCTAGTAGCGTTCAGGGAATAAAAAAAGAATAATCCTAGCTTATCGAGATCATCAGTGGTTACCAAGCAGAAACTAGTATTAATTTCCCCTAGGTGTGCGATTCTTGTCGAATTCGTGTCCCGATTCGGCCCTTTAAATGGATTTATCGCGCATCCATCGGGGAAATATAGCGCTACAGCAAGAATATTAGCTTTATTGGCGTCCATCAGAGGTCATTAATATCAGGTGGTTTCTTGGTTCTCAGATGTTGCCGAAAGCAATGTCCCTGTAGATGGTTCGCTTTGATCGCAAAGGATTCTTTCATGCGACCGTCGCGTCGACCGGAGAAAACGTTCTTCTATATGACAGTGTTCGTTTCAAACCACAGTTGCTTTTTGCTCCACAATTTTCAGGGACCGTCTTTTACCACCTTTAAAATCATTCTCGGTGGTGAATACAAGCTAGGACAAACGAGTCTCATCCCAAATCAAAAGGACATCTGGAAAACAAATTCATACTCCTCCGCTCTATTAATTATGCCATTGGTCGTCGGCTCAGGCTGGAGTTACGTCTATCAGCACAACCGTGACCAGGAGTGCAAACGGGTGGATTTGTGAGGCGTCTAGACAACTCGAGGTGTAGTTATAAGCTACGAAGCGATGGATGAGCATGTCTCGCCGCGGACCCTAGTTTACTCCACCGCGCACGATCGCGACACAGCCCTGGGGGGAACTCGCTGCAAAAAAAAAACACCTGTCTTCGTTTTACGAACGTCTCGATTCTCGAAGCTTATCGACCCCATGTGCGGATCTCTCTGAAAAATCTCCCGTTTCGCTATGTATTACACTTCTAGAAACCTCAAGAGGTTGCGATTTCGCCTTTGCAAATGTATGTGATTAATTTCCCGTAAAATGTAGACATTTGGGTCAAGTATTATGGATTAATGACCTACTTGGGTACACGTTGATTATTAAGACCTTCGGGAAAGCCTGTCACTTCATTATACTAAAACTAGAAAGCACTCAGAGAGCGCAAACCTCCGCCAAGGCTAAACAATTCCCCGCCATATTGTCAGTACACCCAAAAGAAATACTCGCATAAATGGTGAAGAATCCTTTAAAAAAATCCTGGATCCAGACCCAGATCCGGATCACTTCCAAAATCTAATCGATTTGTACTTGTACCAATAAGGACCACCCCTAAACAATTTTTCCATGCAAATTTGTCCATTACCTTTTGAGTTATCTTGTTGACAGACAAACCAACCGGCTGAGGTAATAAAAAAAAATTGATATACGTACCAAAATCCAGAAACATTTCTTGCACAACCCCCCTTGGTCACGAGTAAACACTTTGTACTTTCATTGTCACTGATGGTTGAATGACGCTACCCTCCGTGAGGGCGATTTGTGCAAGATTCCTATTCCTGATATTTCCTAATTTGAGATAAATCAAATAACCAAATTGTTATTGTGTGTTTCATTTCTTGCTAGTCCTCGAGTTTGAACAAGCACATCCGGGTGCACAGCGGTGAGCGACCGTACAAGTGCGTCTACTGCAGTAAGGCATTCACCGCGTCCAGCATCCTGCGCACGCACATTCGTCAACACTCCGGAGAAAAACCATTCAAATGTGAGTCAAAAAGAACAAACAAAAACCACATCAATTTTTAAATTTAAACACAAGAAGTAGTGAGCACAACCAGGAGTGTTCCAAGTGAGACCACATGTCTCCTTAAAATTGTGGGAAGTCCCTTGCATCAAAAGCAGAAAGTGAAAACTATCGAAGAAAACTTTGTCATCCAAACATGAGATGTTCTCAAACGGTTTTTGAAAATGTGGACCTTGGTAACATTTTAGCCTAAAACATGTTCATAGTTTCTAAAAATCTTTATTCTTTAAATAACTTCAAAAGTTAAGGGTCTAACAAAGATACCTTTAAAGCAATTCTCATCAAATCAATAAACTACAAATTGACGAATGATAATGTCTTAAAAGGCTTGCAAACGAGAACACTATACTCACTTGGAAAGTAAGCATCTATTCTTATTGTTCGTGTTGTCTAGAAGAGAGAATATCAGCCCCATTCTCTGAAGTTGCTTCAAATTGATTTTGTTTTGACATCTCGTTTTTTCTTCTTTATTTATTTCTTCTTCAGGCAAGCACTGCGGAAAAGCCTTCGCGTCACACGCTGCGCATGACAGTCACGTGCGTCGGACGCACACCAAGGACAAGCCCTGCGCATGCCCAGTTTGCGGCAAGACATTCAGTCAAAGCTACGAGCTGAAATTTCACATGAACATCCACCCAGGTTGGTACAGTGACAAAGTCTTCCAAAATGTAATACAAAAATGTAAATGTTGGTCTATAATTGTAATTAGACCTATGTGCATTGCTTTGAATGTTATATATACGGATAATCATAGATGGCTACCCGATTTGCTACCCTCAAGAGGTTCAAATGGGCTAACGATCATTGTGAAACATGGTTTATTTAATATTTTTGCACAGCCTTTGAGTTTGAAATACGTGATGAAATTAAGATGGTCTTCCTATGTGCTGCCACTAAGAGTTTGAAAACTGCCAATGATAATTAATATTACATAAGCTGATGTCATACATTTTTATGTTATTTTTTTTCTGCAGATGACAAGCCCTTTGATTGCAAAGAATGTGGGCGTGGTTTCGCCAGTGCTGCGGCACGTGACCACCACCAGTCCATGCTTGAGTGTGGTAGACACACCCCTTCGAGATTCATTGCGGCCAATGACGTCACCGACGCCATCTTGAAATAGCTACGCCAGCCTCTCAAAACCAAGGTGTTTGGGTTTTGTCTGCGACAATTCTCCTGACGTTGTTAGAAAAACACAAGACACGTTGGTGTGTAAACACAACGTACGAAAAGTGAACGCTCTCTGTTAATGTTGTGAGAGATAGCTCTACAGAGTTATGTTTTCATCTTGAGTAAATCACCGTGTGCAGCTGCAAATTAAGCTTTGTGAAAAGCAAACGACTTTTGTTTATAGTCACGACACATCTGACTCAAAATGACCACTGGATGTTTGTGATCTGTGAAGGCAAGATTCTGGGAAGAAATCGCTGTCAAGCATGCCAACAAACGGAGTGGATCAATAAAAGCATGGGAGCACGCACAGCTTTAAAATTTATATTATAGTAACAAGATGTTTTTATATGCTGGTGTGCTGGTATCAAATCTTACCTATGCTGGTATCTGTTTAATAGTGGGGCAGGTAGGGGAAATATTTGGGGGAATTGTGCCTTTGACGATACAAGCATGGCATTTGGCACACAGTCAGAGTATGTCATGAGAAAAATATTTGGCTATATTGTAGTGCCATCACAGATCCTTTGAAAAAAATATAGGTAGAATAACATGCAATTTTCAAAATTTATAAAATGGCTGCCATTGCTTGTTATACCAGTTTTTTTTTCAAAGGTCAAATCTGCGATGGCCCTTTAGCTAAATATCTTTCTGATGACATACTCTGTGTGCCAAATTCCATGCTTGTATCATCAAAGACACAATCCTATCTACCGCACTGTAAGAGAAAGACAGCATCGTATACAGGGTGAGTAAAAAAAAACAACCGAAACCCAAATGTTGGGACCATTGTTTCAGTGAAGTTCTAAATGTAGCACTTTCAAATGTACGATATAAAAGCCCCATTCATAGGCTTTCTTTTAGTACAAGAATCATTCAAATCACTCATAGTTACGGAATTTTAAACACAACCAACGTTTTAAGGTTCTGTCCACGGATCACAAAAAAGTTCATTGTTCTTTCAGCAAAACGAAAAAAAAATCACAAAGGGATGTGTGTGAATTGTTTTCGTTTTGCTGAAAGAACGCACACTTTTTTTGTGATCCGTGGACGGAACTTTAAGATGGTGGTTGTCTTTAAAATTCCGTAACTTAAAAAGTACATAAGTGATTTAAATGATTCCTGTACTAAAAGAAAGCTGATGAATTGGGCTTCTACGTCCTAGATTTTGAAAGTGCTACATGCAGAACTTCAATAAAACAATAGTCCTGACATTTAGGTTTTTTTGTTTTTTTTTACTCACCTGTATACTTATTATGTTGAGCAAAGTGTATGCACACTCTCTCTAGCTTTCATTGACTCGCCTGCCTATTGAGATCATTACTTACATGTCTGTACTTAATTGTTCAACTTGGCTTAACGAAACATAGATTCTTTTGGATTTTAATGCGGTCCCCAACTGTTATGCGCGGAACAGAAATGTAAAGTCACCCGCTTGACGTAAGCTGTCGGAACCTTCTTTGCGTGTTAGTATAACGGTAACCGATCGAGCTGCGACAATTTCAACTTTGAAAAGAAATTAGCAGATCAACTGACAATATATCATCAAACTTAATATTGTGTAGGGAGCCCTCTCGTGGCGTAGAATGTAGATCTCAAGATGGATGTAAACCGTATTCTATTTTTAACAATATTTATTTTGTACATAGCGGCGTAAAAACTTAATTTATTATTCACGCAAAATATTCAGTGTTTGTAAATTTGTTCAGTCTTACATCCGCGTATACAATAAATCAATTATTTAAAAGCAACAACTTTGTACCATGCAAATTAATTACGTTTTTCGTCTTTGGATCCACTGGTGAAAAGAAAGTTCCTACTATCATAAAATATAAATCAAAACATACCATTTGGAATGACTTTATGATTTAAAGAGTGATACTTCAGCACTTCCCAAGTTGTTTGAAGTTGAAAATTTGATTAATTTACTACCAAAAGTGCCATCAGTTTGTCTTTTCGCTGAATGCAAATGTCGGTAGCGCACGATGAAACAAAGCAAAATCAATACCCAGACCATTACTCAACGCTTGTTTATTCTTCCCTGCACTGCGTTTACTTTGCAGATAAATTGGGTATATTTCTTCAACTGTAGTGTTAAGTGGACCATCGATCACACACGCAAATATCTCTCGACATGATAAATCATCAATAACGTACGCAAATACCTGCGAGTTAAAAAGGTATAACTTAATGGGTTCAGTGACAAACGCCATCTCTGGATGTTTTTCCAAGATGGGGGAAATTGATGACTTTTCTCGTCTCGAAAGCTCCTAGTGAATCGATGTAAATCCACGGGGTATCGTTACGTACAGTACACGATAAACAAGTGCTTATTTCATGAGGCGGCATGCACTCTCCGTAGAAGAATCTCGATCGCTTTCTATCCGGTTCGTGACTGTGTCATACACGCGCACGCACCACTTTACTAGGCCCATTAGCTAAAACACTTCACACTACTTTCGGTTGCAATAATTCCAATGCTGCTTAGTGTGCAGTGGGCGTGGTTTAAGTTGAAATGACATCACACTTTAATACCAACCAGATACAGCATGACGTCATCTATGACGTCATGCATTGCCGTTGCCGTCTTATTTTATGCTGGTCCCTGAGAGACAGAGGCAGTGCTAATGTAAAGGATTACCCAGTAACGCCAATGAATGGCTTGAGTGGAATCCGGCGACCAGAATGCACCGATCCAGTAAGCCCCGCCCACTGCGCACGTGGGCAAATTAACACGTGCTCCTCTCCAATGCCTTGCTGCATTTTCCTTCCGCGCGCATCATACGCGCGTGCACGCACGTCGGACATAAATCACGGCTGTGATTGGTCAGAACACCATGCGGTGGTGTCACGCTCACGAGCATGCTGCACGCGTTCTTAAAGACGAGGCGTAAGCGCATTTTGGTATTCCTATTGATCGAAGGAACCGAAAAGAAATTTGTACTCTCCAAGAACAGTTTCACTAGGCTTGCTTATTCTCGTTTGTCCTTTATCGTACACAGTGATGTCAACATATTTAAACCGACGCATTATTATTGCAACAAACAAACAATATTTGGTTTGCATTTTTGTTTGTGAAAGTTACAGTTACGAGACAAAACTTATTTTGTTTTGTAGACGAAATGGGACATGGTTCACAGTGTTCAGTCATGCATGCTTGACTATCGTTGACGAACTTCAAGATAATTATCTCGATATACATCGTTTGCAGATAATAGATGGCGCGTAGCGTAACGGCTCATTTAACCCCACGGTCTCGCGCCATTCGCAAAGGGACTCTTGCTCGAGATCGAACGACCGAACATCTGAAACAAATTGCAAACGTGAATGTTTAAAGAAACGCCTCGTGGACATTAACTCATTGAAGCCCAATTACATAATTTATTATGCATAGAAATCTTGTTCCACTTAAGGGCAATATGTGAATACGTTTGCAGAGGTTATTTCTTTTTTTAACGTGATGGCGTCAGTCCACGTTATCCTGTTTATACTGTAAAATAAACCTGTCTTAGGTAGTTACCCAGGATCGATTCAACTTTGGAAGTGAAGCTTTTGCAAAGTGCTTTAAAATCCAATCCTCTTTAGCTCGTTCTTAAAAGGGCCAACCAATTTTGAAAATTAAATCGTGTTATATTTGTACATCATACCCCCAACCATCAAGTAAATATTGGTAAGAGAAAACGAAATGACAAAAATACGCATGTTTTATCCCCCGTTCAATCATAACATTTGAAGAGCACGCTACGTGCATTTTTTGTCTTGTGAATAACTTGCTCTGGGGAAAAGCGCGCAAGTGCGCAATAACGGACGACAATTACGCATGCGCAGTAATGCAATTGCAATCTCCTCACAGTGCAGTCTCAGCACATTGGCTATTAAAAACCAGCATCACCTTGTATCCGGCATACTATGCCCATGGGGCCACCAGCACCACTAATATTTGAAAGAAAAGCCTACCTTCCTACGGAACTCAACGATTGTACCGAGCGAGCTATAAATTCCCATCCCATAATCATCCCGAGAAATGCCAAGTCACGTCTCGAACCGCGACTAGCTACTGACGGCACTGCACTCATCCGTGCGTGTTGCACCCGAGCGACCCCGTATTTACACAACTAATGGATGTGCGTAAAAGCACTCAGCATAACGCAATACTGTCGACCCAAGAGAAAACGGAAGACAAAAAATCTCTCTATTTTCACCACGATCTTTTCAACTTGCCGTACAATACTTGTCCTCCACCGTGCATTATTTATTTTTCTGTTATGGCTTGAGAAGAAGAGATGGAGCAAGCAACGGGAAAGATAAAAGGACAACAGTGATCTTGAAGAGTTCCCGGGAGTATGGGTTTTCGCTATTCCTGTCGTCAATAAAGATGTGATAAATGGCAAACAAGAATCTCGACTATAGCGAAGCAGCGCTAGCTCTAGAAGCACCGCGCACTGCTGTGCTCTGTCGCTACGAGAGTATTAAAAGTATGGGCAGCTTTGCGATAAAAAGCATGCAACCTGCGAACATTGCTTCATACAACTCGCAGGCGCCACTTCCGCCGAAAGTTAGGCTTGAATTTAAAAGGGTTATCCTACGCGGCTCCCCATACAGGGTGAACACCCCCCCCCCCAAAAAAAAATGCAGCCCTGAAACATTTGCCTTTTTTTTTCAAAAACGTGATCGATGAATTTTTATGTTTTGAATATCACATTAAAGCTGAGAGCTTTTTCTTTGAAATGCGGCAAAAAAAATCATGAAAACAGCACATTGGATTGCTGAGAAAATGCCAAATTTGTAAAAGAAGTGATTTTTTAAAATCCGTTCCAATGGCATTAGCACAGTTAAGGGATATACACTGTACCTATTTGTGCATGAAATGCACAGCGCATTGTGTCCTAATCCTGACAAACATCACGGCACATAATATGACAAGAGTACAAATTCATTTGATGGAAATACCTTTTATTTTCCACCTGAACAGGTACCTTGTCCTTTGTAGTCCTATTTTAAACCTTTTCAGCATCATAAATATGCCAACATTTTAAAGAAATTGCACAAATGAAACACAATTGCACAGTGGGCTTACAGTAACATGTTTCACTGTTTGAAGCACTTTTGGAACGGATAAGAAAAATCACTTCTTTTGCATAATTGGCATTTTCTCAGCAAACCAGTGTGCTGTTTTCATGATTTTTTTTTTCAGTATTGGAATGAACAAGCTCTATAAAACATAAAAATTAACAAATCACTTTTTTGAAAAGAGGCAAACGTTTCAGGGTTGCATTTTGTTCGGGTCACCCTGTACAATTTACTGATCGCAACTCAGTTGCAAAATTTACGAGGTATCTATTTTTTGTAGAGAACTAAAATGACAGTCCGACAAGGCAACCTGTGATACTCGAATGCAATTGTTTTGAATAAAATATGATATATTTGCCACACACCATCAATTCCAATTAAAAAGCGAGGTAAATGTCGTTCATCGGAACTTTGATCATAAACGAACTCGTTGCCCACAGCTGACAAAATTTCAAGCGACTTTGACACATAATTTCACCGAAATTGCATTCACACATTAACATGCAAGCACCAGTGCGTCCTTTTCTAAAAGGTGTCGAGCATTTCCCGAGTTTTCAAGCAGAAACAAAAATGACGAAATGAGGCAGAAAAACCCGAAATGTCAGCTTGTTTAAACAAAATAAAATTGCATCATGTTAATATTGATCTTATTTTGCTGAAAACTGCCCGTTGCTTGTTGAAAATCTCCACTCCCCTTTGGTATAGCAGTTCGTCCGCTCGCAGGACGCTTCGGACCTCCGGATCCTGCCGGAGTTCGAGTAGCTGCTCTTCAACGGAAGGATCGCTTGTAGCAGGACTGGTGGGGCTGGTTCGGTTATGGTCCGGTAGTTTGGATTCGGTGACCGGATTGGCAGTTTTGTTGTAAGACCCAGTGTTGTCGTGGCGTCCTGCGCACAGATCGTGTACGGGAAGCTTCAATGCCTCTTGCGCCATCTGGAGCGATTCGTCGTAGTGGTCTACTAGCATAATGACTGTGAACCAGCGTTCGAGGTTCTTAAGACAGTACTGAAGTAGTGCTTCGTGTTGGGTGTGGTTTAGGGTCAACTCCATGATGAGTTTCTCACGAAACCAACAAGGGGCGCTCCTCAGTGAGTCCCGTTTGTTAAAGAAGTCGTGTGGAACGCCCTCTACGTCGACATTACGCATCCAGCGGGTTTTATCGCTGCAGAACTCGGGCTGGAATAAGAGTTGCCGGAAGAAGAAGCTTCCCTGGTGGAGGGCCCATTCGCGAAGGGACACTTTGTTCGCGATCTGGGCTGAGCAGAGTTGATCCTGCCGTGCGTGCTTGCAGTACGAGTGCGAGGACAGCGTCCGCTCGTACGGATCACGCAGGACGGTGAAGTACGCGCACGGCTTCCGGTAGCGATCGCAGATGCCGAAGGCGTATCCGCCGAAGTACGTGTTCGGAGAGCTGCGCATCATGAAGCGCCTGCTGCGTATGAAGCGCGCCTCAACGGCCAGCCGTCCCTCGCTGCTCAATACGGGCCCAGTAGTCCGACCCAGATCCGCACCTGCTATGGTAGCCAAGCATCGCTTAGTCGTCGTTCCAGCCGCTTTATTATGATGCAGATACACAAGGACGCTGTTTGAGTCAAACTTTGCCACTTTGTCCTCGTCTGAAGACGACCGTGACAAATTGTCGTAGTTCAAGAAATAGTTTGGAATGAAATTCTGTCGCTCAGGCCACGGGAAGGGTACGACATGTCGCTTGTCCAGCCTCTCTCGGCCCCGTGACAGGCCGTGAATGTTGCCGTTTACCCGGGCGACGCGGTAGAGTGGCCTGACAGGGTTAAAGGGAAACTCCCCCGTGTGAATGACCGGATCCCGATGTGAGGGGGGCGGGGGCGGCCACAGGGCGGCACCACTGTGAACAATAACGACAAAAATGAAAAGAAAATGTCAGTTTAAAACCCAAGTTGACCATAATGAGAAACTAATTATTAGGACCTAAACAATAAGATCAAATAACTGAAGCAAAATTGAATGTTTCCACCTCTTGGTTGTGGCAGGAAAAATCCCGCACAGTCAAGTCGATATTCTATTGATATCGCAGTCAAAATCTCCTTTGCCAATCCTTGCGCATTCAGATCCAGACGCGATGTTTTTATTGAATCTGTCTCTTCGAAACTCTTACAGTCGGCCGACCGCTGTTTTTGTTGTGTTATACGGAGTGTGCCAAAAAGTGCAACATTCAGAAAACAAAAAATTAAACTGTTTATTTTTTTTCGTCAATGAAATTATATATTACATTAAAGCCTGACTTTTTCTCAATCCACTCCTGTTTACCCCATTCCATTTGGGTCCCTAGATCCAGAAATACAATCAATGAAGTGAAAGGGTGTAAATTTTACTTGGGTTACTCTCACCTGTGATGTCACCAACTTCAATGCCTTTTCATTGCTTAACCCAGATTCAGCATGTCCAAGTGAGAGTAGCCCAAGTAATATATACACCTTTTTACTCAATATTGTATTTCTGGATCTAGGGACCCAAATGGAATGGGGTAAAAAAGAGTGGATTGAGAAATAGTCAGGCTTTTTTGCTATGAATAATTTCATTGGAGAAAAAACATTAAACAGTTTGTATTTTTTGTTTTCTGAATGTTGCAATTTTTTGGCACACAAGTAGACTAAACACATATTTGTTTGGAATAAGGAAAGTGTAAGCTACCGCACGTTCAATCGCAAATTAATAAAATAACAATCAAATTCATGATGCATCAATCTTGAATTTAAAAACCCTTTTAGGTTTCAGCATGCATTAAAAGGTGTCAATGTTGTGGACAAACTCAAAACTACCGTTACCGCGTTCACTAACAATTACTAAATCAAGAGTGGAACACGACATCCGTACGCAGCTAGAAATGTAAACACCGGCAATGTTTATCTCTGTGGTACAAACCCAGCCAACAATTTGTACATCTCGCCGATTGTAAATAATCCCCTAAAAAAAGAGTAAGCGCGTCTTCCGTGGCATTTACAATTCACACACAGATGGATTCGTATCCATCTGTCAAAACACACACATTATGAATCAATTCACTCAAGACAACCGTGAAAGCTAGACTGGTTTCCACTTTCTCCAGACGGCGGTGGCAAGACGGATTCGATCCCCAAAATAACCATCGTTGAATAAAGATTTTGATTATTGCTCGATATTTTGATAGATAAACCGAGAATAAAAAGGCTACACATAACATTTAAACCACAAGTCCCTACTGACAAATTAGGACTAAAAGCCTTCATTTGTAAAATGTGGTTGCATTGTCAAACTTAGTACCAAAACAAAGTGATGTAGTCTTCAATTGTGAAGTTAGCACTCAATTGGAAGAAGAAGAAGAAAAAGAAATAGCAAAACCGAAGTAAACTGCTAGGAAAAAGAATTAGTTTACAAATTGCATTTGTCTGAAAGCTATTTTTACTTCAAATTTTTGCTTTGTTCAAACTTTAAATTTGAGCCACGAGCCTTTGCTAGATTTTTTTTGGCTGTTGTAGGAGCCTTTTATCTCTGATCTTAACCGACGTAAGAAGCTTTGCGATTATCATACATGGCCTCTACACGACAGCGCATTTGTGGTTAGAATTCTACCAAGAATTATAATTATGTACACGCCTTAGTCATCATGTTGAATGTATCAACGGCGATGCTTTCGAAGTCCGCAAAACCACACCGACGCATCCCCTTTAATGCTTTATCAGCTCGTAACATCGACCCAGAACGGAGAAATGTAAAAAAGAAAAAAAAATGGGAAAAAAGTCGACCTGTTTCTCCGTCTGTTCTCAAGCCGTCCCATTGATATTTCAATCAGCGGCTAGAGGACGGCACAACACCTCTTGCCTTCCCGCTCGGAGGATGTAATTCCATCTCATTAGCGTCTTGGCCCTCGGGCGTGAGCAACATTTTCATCCCACTTCCGCGAATGCGAGGATGCGGCGAGACGAGAGGTTTTAACGGCGCAGGCTCGCACGCTCTCGCATCACTCTTATCAGATTGAGATACAGATCTCAAATACATTTTCTCATTCTACTTCGATCCTTTATTTTTCTATATAATGATTATTTTTATTTTATATCATTACCATTTTACAATCTCTCTGTATAAACTAGGATGACCCCTCCGGGAAAATTGTTTATTACGCTTTCTTAAAGTAAGGAATATTTCACGGAAAATAATGTTAATGGATGGAATTCCACTGTTAGAAAAAAGGTTGTACATAGCCATTCATGTTGTCAGTCATTTTGGGTAATTGCATCCTGGGGCCGAACTGCGAAAGTTGACAACAAATTGATTATAATTCACACTAAAATAGAACTCATAA